>BMAV01017407.1:48114-66390 GCA_019973955.1 Trichonephila inaurata madagascariensis | reverse complement strand
TGGCACTCATTTCATGTTAATTAATTTGCTAAATATAAACATCTCTGTGTGTTTTGAAGATTTGCTAATTCAGGTATTATTTGAGATTATCTTCAAACATATTTCTATTGAAATACTAAAGAAATTATATTGAATCCGTAGAAATGGAAGTTCATTATTAAATTAAATAATTATTTAAACTCATTGAAAATGATTTTTTTTTGATTATTTATAAAATAATGGAGAAAGCTTTACGGTAGCTTTAGATAATACATAAAAGCTTTCTTTTATTTGTATATCAACCTAAATTCACTCTTTTAAAACATATCAAATACATTTTTCGTATATCGACGGTATTTTCAAAAATAAGTGACATTCAGCATACTTTAACTAGTATTATTTAATTGTGTTGCGCTAATATACTACTTGTATGTGTGTGTAAGTGCTTTGATGATTTCTTTACTATTTGGAATAGATATTTTTCTTTGTATTATTAATGCACTTTATGCTGTTATTAAATAAATCTTTATTTTGTTACCCAAGAGAAAAATAATAAAATTAAGGCAAGGAAAAAAAAATCTTCATTGACAAGATTCTATGTATTTTACTTCCCTCCCTATTTTTTGCTTTCTTTTATTCGTGTAATATTTTTTTTTTTTTTTTTGCAACTTAGATAAATGTTATTAATTTATGATCCAACATGTGTCAAAAATTATAACATTTTCTTGCCGGAATACTCAAAAGTTATTTAATTATAGAACATAATATCAGAATGTGTTAATCTTAAGCAAATTTATCACATTTACTTAATCCTCCTCAAAATGAAACAAAGAAAACAATGATAACTAATTTATAAAGCATAATATTTTATTTCTGCCGGGTGGGTTGCGCACTTGGTTTGGCACTGGCCTTGTATGCCATAATTTGCGGGTTCGACCCCGGACCAAGTCAGTGGATTTTCATGTTGCAGAAAATAGACAGCGTCTATGTCGTATAATTATACGGCATGTTAAAAATCCCTAGAGTGCCTATTCGGCTTGGATGCTGTCTGCAAAATTAAAATTCCTAGTTGGATTTCGTATCGTCAGAGCTCTCGCGCCTCCCTCTGGGGAGGAAACTGAGAGTTAAAAATACATTGCCTCGATTGGTATATGGTGCCACACTAAAAAGTGATACCAGCTCCCGGGGAATGTACTAGGTCTGTAATTATAAAATTCCAATCCACAGCCCTATTTAAAAAAAAAAAATGGTTTGGAGTAACTTTTTTGCTGCTCGTTAAATTCATGAGTCATATGATAAATAAAATCACGTGTTCTCTATTGAATTCAAAGTTGAGTTATTGAATTCAAAGTAGTATTTGTTATTTTACATGCAAAATTTAGATAAAATTTCCTATTTGGTAATTTCATAAATATGTTCAAGTATTAAGATTCTTCAAAAAGTGTTTTTCAAAATAAAAATGTATAATTCTTATATTATACGTGTATTTTTAAGTCCATTTTGCTTACTTATATGTGTGTTATTGTAGCTGAAAATATGTTCTTTTTTAAAGAAAGATTCTGCAAAAAGCAAAAGTTGAGAATAGCAAAGCGCCTTAACTAATTGGGTGGAAACAAATGATTGCATTTATCACGTGACCATGACGTCACATACATTTATAAACTGATTTGCTGGAAAAAAGTGACTACAGTTATCATGAGAATTTAGCCAGTTATTCTAATATCATATAGCGCATTAAAAAAAATTTTTATGTGCTATTTGCAGTAAGTAACAACTTGATAAAAAAAAATTTTTTTTTGTAATGTATTACACTCTTCGAAAATAAAAATAAATTCAGACGCTGAGTATTTTTTTAATTGAAAATAAAAGCATTTTTTTAAACTGACTAATTAACTCATCGCTAATTCCTATTTAATAATATTGTCTTTTTTCTCAAATGAAATAAATTATTGTAATTACAATAAGTACATTATAAGTATGCTTATGCTATTAGTTAAAACTACATACATATAAATAGCTTGATAATAGCGAGCAAAAAAGACTTCATCTCCAGAAAGTTCTATAAGAAAATTGTCGTGGTTTAGTTATTTTTTTTTCATTAATTATTTTTAGTATTATTATGGAAAAATTTTCTGCTGAAAGGGAAAGATTTAAGAGAATGTCCTGCCATCATTTTTATACTAATAACAAAATAACCCAATTTCTAACTGGTCATGGCAACTTTAAAAGCTACTGGAACAAATTTAATTTAGTTCCGTCATCTTCCTGTGATTGTGATATTGATGGCAAGGAAAATGTAGAACATTTGCTCCTTCTGTGTTCCAAGTTTGAAAGAGAACGAAATATCCTAAGACTAGATTTCAAGGGACTTAATATAAATTGGTCTCCGAATCTTCAGCAACTTTTTTTCCCTGATTAAAATTAAGGTAAAACTCCTTATTTAATGAATAATAAACTCAGAATGAAAGAATTATTTAAACAACCTAAAAATGTTTTTTTTTTCAGTTTTGATTAGAAAAAAAATTAGATTTTTTAAATGACATTCTTTTAGCCTGAAATAGGAGAAGATTTTTCTTTTAAGTCTCAAATTTCGACCTAGAAGGGTGGAGTACATCAGTAGGCTTTGCAAATAGATGAGTGTAACCTACCACGGGAATTTTGAATAGAACAGGAAATTTTCTTATCTACAACGCAGGAGATACAACAGGAGACAACGCAAATGATTTTTTAAGAGATTTTATTATCAGCTCTCTTTCTTGTAAGGGAAGTGAGGTTTATCATATGTATGGTTTTGCAGAAAATTTTGCTTTTGAAAATTTGTGAATCATAGCAGATTATTTGAAACGAATGTGTAGCGATTTGTATGCAGAAATTTATAATGAAACACTTACTAAAATGGTTAGATTTTATAATGTTTTACATTGTTTGGAAACTGAAAACATACTTCATGCAGCAGGATGTTAAAGACGTTGTATTTTATTTTTTACTTATAGTCGAAAAAGAATCGGGAATCAAAAAGCTTGCCAAACATCTATTAGTTAATACTTAAAAATTTCCAATTAACTGTTGCATAATATTTCGCTAATAGTACTTATAGCTTATAGTATGAACTTTCTAACTATGGACACTTTTTGTGTAACTGCTCATTATCGAATTTCCAAAAGTTAGATGCAAAAAATTTGTACTTTTTTTTGGACCCCGATTTAACAAATAAAATGCTCGGTTCCGATGAATCGGTTAAATCGGGGTATATGAGACACACATATATATATACACTCACTTCCAAAAGTAAAGCACGAAGATGTAAAATACAAAAAAATCAACAAATACTTCTTTGATTGACACAAAATTTGGCAGTAAAGTAGCATATATATTTATACATAAAACAAAATCAATAATTATATACAGAAATGAAAACAATATTAAATTTTTGTAAGTTATCAGATAATGTCATACTGGGGACTTAAACAGAATTATGTATAAAGTGAAAATAAACAGCATAAAAGGAAAAAAGGACATTAATAAGGTATGAGATCCCCCTTCTGTATGCAAAGTTTACATCTTCTAACCATGCATTCAATTAAGTAGTCAACCATCGCAGAATTAAGCAATCGCCATTCTTCTTGTAGAGCAGTTTCCAGCTTAATAAGTGTGGCTGGAGGTAAGAAACGTGAAGATACAGCACGGCCGAGAGCATCCCAATGATTTTCAATGAGATTAAGGTCGGGCGAATATGCTGGCCACGCCATACGCGCAATCCCTTCACTCTCCAGGTAGTCATCGACGATGTCAGCTCTATGGGGACGTGCATTATCGTCCATTAAAAAAAGTAGGGCCAACTGCTGCAGCGTACAATCTCACAATGGGTTCTAGGTCCAGTATCCTAATGAAATCCCTGCCATAATGCTTCCGCCTCGGAATGCGTGATGTTCGGGGATGTTTTGGGGCTGATTGCGTGTTCCTTGTTTACGCCATATCCTTATACCCTTGTCATCTGCCTCCAGAGCAAATCTTGACTCATCAGTAAACATGACATTGCCCCAGTAAGACACAGTCCAATTACTATGTTCCCGGCATCACTTTAATCGTGCCCCTCTTGATTGGACGGATAGAAGAACACAAACTTGAGGTACCCGGGCACACAGTCCATTCATATGTAATCTTCGGCGTACAGTAGCTGCAGATATAACCTTACCAATGGACGCTGTAACCATATATTTCACACGTGTGGAGGTTGCTCTGCTATTCCGCTTGGCTACAATAGCAATATATCGACTTCCGCGGGGGTTGTAACCCTTGGGTGACCACCTACGGGCCTTCGGACAACTGTCTGTGTGGTTTGGAATTGTTTCCATAAACGTGAAATTACAGAATGATGAACGCCGAAGAAAAGAGTAACATCTGTGACCGATTATCCTGCTTCAATGGGCTCCACAGCACGCCAGCGCTCAGAATCTTCCATTCGTTTTCTGGATGTCATAGAAACACGTATGTCTTGAAAACAAATTGTACGAAAGTTTTAAACACCTTCTATCAGCACTTACAATCTTCTGTAACCCTTCATAAAGCTGGCTTCTTATAAGACTGCCCTTTTTGCTTATTTCTTGACATGAAAGCACGATTGGCTGTGGTACCTAACATATTTGCATACTTCCATCTACCTCTGAAGCGAATTGTATCCTCTTCAATTCTGATTGGCTTCCGGAAATTAGCATTTTTCTCTCCATGCTTAACTTTTGGAAGTGAGTGTATATATATATAAATATAAATATATATGAGACGCATGGCGAACATATGTAAGTATATACATATATAATTATATGTATGATGAGGGTAGAAAGGCGGAGAGGGGGAGGGTATTAAACTCCCGTCAAGATTGCTATATACAGAAGTTTTAAACAGAGGGTTTTTAATAAAATAAGTTTTTATTTTTATACCCTCTTTTTACAGAAAAAAAATTAACATTCGAAATACAGTACTTCAAAAAAATATTACTTTAACCTCGAAAACGAACAATGAAATTTGAAATTAATTTAAGGTATGAATTGACGTACGGGAGCCCCCTCCCCATGAAAAGTTTCTCTCTACATCCTTGATATATATATTATGATAAAAATATTAAAATTGTTAATGTAGGAAAAAAGAAATTGTTAAAGAGATTGTTAAGTTTAAAAAGTCTACCGAAAAAGAAAAAATAAGAATGGAAACCTAGCAAGTAAAAATCCAATTTCTGGTTCAGAACCGTTAAATTAGTTAATGATGCCAACATTTTCCCCTTTGTGATTTGGTAGCTTAACATGGAATTATTCTAAGCACACACGCACAAAATGCAATAAATATAATATAAAGTACCTGAATGAGAGGAAAACTATCGAAAGGCATAAAAGTGTAAAAATATTATGTATGAATTACATAAAATTGATACATACAGATGAGTTTTAAAAAATTCACAAATAAGTGAACATATTACGAGTATAGATAATTAAGGCAATCTTCAACTAAACTAAGAATTGCAACATTAAAAAAGGAAGGTAATATGCTTTTTAGAATCAATGTAAGAAATCAATATACATGAATATTTAATTGTAAAAGATTGCCTGAAGCAAAGTGTTAGAGAAGAAAGGAAGGTTTTTAATTTAAATGCAGGAGTATCGCCATTTAAGGATTAGAAATTCTATAAAAAAGCAACTACACAAAAAATATCCATAGTTAGAAACTACACACTTTTTATTAAGCTGCTAGAAATACTATTAGCAGATTATTACGCACCATCTAATTTGATTATTGCGCACCATTTTTTTTTAATTTCTGACTCTATTCTTTTTTCGACTTTATACAGAGAAGAAAAACATTGGCTCCGACAATTCAATCAAAGTTTTCTGTAAAACCTTATGAATAATAAACTTTATTTATTTCAAGAAAGAGAACAAAGTTAAGAATTCTTAAGATGCCCTTTTTCTTGTTGAGTGGGATGAGATAAGAAAGGAATTTCCTGTGTTATTCGAAACTTATGTGATAGGTTACACTCATGATTCATCTGCTTCAGTAAAGTCTAATAATAGGCTGGACCCTTTCCTGTCGAACTTTGCTGCTTCAAGAAAAATCTTTTTCTATTCTGGACAAAAAGGATATGTTATTCGAAAAGAAATTCAACTTTTTCTAATCTAAACTAATAAAAAAAATTTCGGCTGTTGAAATAATTTGTTAAAAGGATTTTTGCCTCTATTTTAATCGGGGTTGGTAAAAATTCACTGCAATAAAAATTGGGGTCTGACTGTATATAAGTATATAAACTATACAATCCTGCAATTTTAGTTCCTAAGAGTAAGAATTGGTTATATATATTAAGATATGATTGTGGTTATATATATAGGAATTATACTGTGTGCTGAGTCCATCTTATTTTGACCTACACTGTCTTGTTATATTTCCATTTATATATTATATTTAAATTTGGTTGTGGCATTTTATCTTACTAATAGTGATTACTTGCACATATTTGTGTGTGAATTTGTATTTCGTCAAGAGAAAATTAAAAATTTTATCAAATTCAAAACTGTTGTTGAAATCCATTTGACTGACATTTTTAAAAAGGAATACACTGTACATTTCCTCAAATTAACAATACTTTAAAATCGAACAAAAAAAAGATTGTATAAATTTCATCAGGTTTGAATTTTCGGAATGAGCTATGGTAAAAGTGCTACCTTAATAGATGCCATGATTGATAATCAGTGAACACCGGTATAATTTTAATTTATGGATTGTTTATTAACAACATCAGAGGGATTTACTGTATTATTTTATTGATCTTTGTAATCCTACTACCTGTCGTGTAGGGTCACTTCATTACTTCTGTAACTGTAAGAGCGCTATTATAGGATCTCACAATTTAGAGAATGCATTGCATACACAGTTTCTTAAATATTAAAATAAATTGACGAATATTTATTTGAATTTTTACTTAATATATTTGTTTGAACCTTTTAATATTCAATGAAATAAAACTTTATTATAAATCATGATTTGGTTTAAAATTGATTTATCGGACAAAAATTCGAATTGGTTTCTTTAAAATCGAAATTGTTCAAATATTTCCAACCATACTATTTCAAAGTAAAAACGAAGTACAAAATGAAAATACAGCTTCTAAAAGCACAGATTAGTAAACTGTTAATCATCGAATATCGCCTTGAAGTAATTTTAAAGCTAGTTAAGAAACGCTTCCCTGTTATTTCTTCCTTGATGTGCGAGAAGCGTAGAAGGTTGTTACAGGGAATGCTGGGAAAATTGATGAATACGTAAAAAATGAAATATCTATTCAGAGATGTTGTCCTTCAGTTAACAATGCTGTAATGGTTTGCAAAGTATGGACTCATTTTTCTGGCATCTATTATATTTTTTAAAAAAATCGGCTCGGTGGCTAAGAGGTAGCGTGTTCGCCTCGTAAGCCCAAGGTTGCGGGCTCGATTCTGGCTGGATTTGGATGTTTTGGATGCGAAAATCGCAGACACGTATGTCATATGGTTATGTGGTATATAAAAGATTCCTTGAGTAGCAATTTAACTTTAGTACTCTCGGCAGAATTCAATCACGGCAATATTTGGCAAGAGCTTAAATTGAATAAATTCAAGTGTCAAAAATTTAGCAGCTAAAACCGTTACAAGATGGTGCCACCAATTAAATAGCTCTCACATTTGGAGACTTGTGTCAGTAAAAGGCTTAGCTGCCGAAATGTAGTCCATTGGATATAAAATAAAAAAATATATATATTATATAAAAAGAGAAAATTTTTAATATTATGAACAGGAGACGAGATCGGCAACAGATCTGGCACACCGTTTTATGACTGATGGCGTTGCTTGAGTTTGAGTAAAAGCCAGAGAGATGGAGATCATACAGAAATATTTACAGTTAATTTACACTTAATTTTACGTAGTAATGCGGATATAAATGAAATTTACACCTTAGGTGCTGCAGGTTGGTGCAGACTAAGACCTTGCGTCCCTGACGTTCCCTTACTGAATGCCTCTGGTGCGAGGGTGTAACATTACAGAGTAGGAAGCACAGGTAAATAAGCACGCGCGGCGTGCTCAGTCATAGTTAAGTTGGTGAGGAGTGTAGGAAACAATGTCTTTGAAGCATAACACAGTTAATTGTTCTATGTAAAATTTTGTAAGGAATTGTTCTAGATACCAAAGGGACATATTATTTTAAAAACTACTTCAATCAAATCATTTAAAAAAGCTAAGAAAGATTAAAGGAGATTTATGAGAGAAAAAAAATTATCTTTAGCCTCTTCAGTTCTTTTATCAGTTTTATTAATATTACTTTAGAAGAAATCTTTAATGCTTTTCTTTTAGTTGCTTATACAATATTTCAGTTATGGAATGTTTATATTTAGAGTTCATATGGATAAATAGTAGTAGTACAACATTAATTAACGACATTTAAAATAAAGTCATTTGCCCACTGTAATCTTTTTTTAGTATTAGGAACAATTTTAATAACTTTTAGTTCTGCATTTTCAAACCAAGTAATTGAGGTGTCTAATTTCATCTTTAATTGTGTGATTTTAATTCTACAGAAATTTTTACTGTCAAATCTGTATTTGTGTGTAATTCAAGTATTAATCATATTAGAAGAGAATCTGTCCAATTTACTTTATATATATATATAATTGACACTGTTTACAAGTCATTAGGTCAATACAATTAAAAAGTGTTGCAGCTAGTAAATTTGAAAATTTCCTTGATTTGTTCTTTATTTGTCATGAAACATATTTTACATCTGTTGTCTACATATTTCTTTATAACCGTTTACTATTTGAATGTTATTTGAGTAGTTACTATATGATGTTTGTTTTTTATGTATCTTTAAGTTCTCTCACTTATTGTCTTCTTTACTATTCATTAAACATTCCTTATTTCGCAAAACTACTGTATCTATATATATATAAATGAATGTGTGTCTGTCTGTACTCGATAGATTCAAAAACCATACATCCAATCACGGTGAAAATTTGGGAAATTATTCGGTATATCCCCAGGATGGATTTTGAAATTTTTTTTTAACCCAAGCGGCGTTATAGATAATTAGTTCAATTATTAAACTATTAGATGTATAGTCTTGAAACGGTACGCAGATTCCTTTCATAGAGTAAAGATTCCCTAAAAAATTATTTTTACGAAAATCGACCTTCAAGGGGCGTTGAGGGTGCTTAAAGGGCGTTATGCAAAAATATTTCCATTTTTAAACTTTTAGACGTACAGTCTTGAAATTTGGTAAGCGGATTCCTTTTATGGCGTAGACATCCTCTACAAAATGGATTTTTGAGAAAATTGACTTACAAGAGGCGTTGCAGGGGCCAAAGGGGCGTTCTACGTAATTATTTCAATTTTTAAACTATTAGACACAGTATTGAAATTTGGTAAGCGAATTCCTCTTTCATAGGATAGAGATCCGCTAGAAAATGAGTGTTGTGAAAATCGAATCCCAAGTGGCGTTGCGGGGACTTAAAGGGCGTTATAGATAATCATTTCCGTTTTCAAATTATTTGACGGACAGTCTTGAAATTGAGTAAACAGATTCCATTCATTCAGTAGAGATCCGCTATAAGATGGGTTTTGTGAAAATCGCTTCCTAAGTGCCGTTGCGGGGGCTTAAGAGGCATTATAGATAATTATTTCCATTTTTAAACCATTAGACGTACAGTCTTGAAAATTGATAAGCAGATTCCTTTCATGGAGTAGAGATCCGCTACAGAATAGGTTTGGGGAAAACCGACCCCAAAAGGGGCATTGAGGGAGATTAAGGGACGTAATAGATAAATATTTTCGTTTTTCAACTACCCACCTGTTTGAAAATTAGAAGGTATGTTCCTTTCATGGAATAGAGTTCCTCTAATAAAAAGTTTTGCAAAAACCGACCCCCAAAGGAGGTTTCGAGGGGTTAAGGTGAGTTATAGAAAAATTCCTGTTTTTGATTTTAACCCAATTACTTGAAATTTGTTGAACACGTTTCTTTAGTTGAATAGAGTTCCACTAAAAATGGATTTTACGGAAATCAACTCCAAGGGGAAGAGGGAGAGTTATTGACACGTATTGGTAGAAAAAATTCCAGTTTTCGAGCTACTAGGATTATAATAATAAAATTTGGTTTTCATGTTTCTTTTGTTGAATTGAAATCCGCTAAGAATACTCTCAACGGGGTTACGGGGCGTATTGATCATAAAGATTCCTTTTTTGCTCTATTAGATTTAGACTTGAAATTTAGCATGCATGTTTATCTTATGGTGTAAAGATCCACTGAAAATTGCTTTGGCGGAAATCCACTTGATTATTGGGTCAAGTGAGTGCACAAAAATCTTTCTATTTCTATTTTAGATATTAATGGAAATTAGAAATTATAATTTCTGTCCTTTTTATATCATGAGGCGAGAGTTAAGGCTATAAATATATTTTTCAATAAATCAAATTCTTAATGCTAGATTTCAATCATTTATATATATGTAAACAGTATATATTTATGCAACATCGTGAAATACCCAGTGAAGCGGGTGGGTAACGGACAGTTATATTATATATATTATTATTATGTGTGATATTTCTGAAAATTACTTACATTACAAATCAAAATTTTCTTTTATATATCTCCTATATTCATTATCTCTTCCTTACTTTTAAATACTGTGTTAAAATATTTGTGCAAACATATAATACAAAAAAAAGTATAGGAATAGTTCCTACTAAGTGCCAAACTATACAGGAAAACTATTCCTGTAATAACTAATATTAAACTACTGAAGATACCGTCACAATGTAACACTGATCATAGAAAAGCTTAAGAGTTAGTCTAATCTCCATTAGTATGTGTCTATGATAATGGAATTTTCCTCTCTAATTCGAAGCGTATGTGGAATTAATAGATATTAATATGATGGGTCATAGAAGCTAATGCACAAGAGGGAATACAATAGAACTAAGAAATGCCTAACGTAACTCTTAAATGAATTCTAATTTCATCATTATTAAGAGATGCATGGGTTTTCTTAAATCTTCATCTAAGTAATACTAACATTAACTTTAGAAAGTACAATTTATTTAATATATATTTTACAGTTTTGTAAAAGTTGTAACACTCTCTGTAAGGGGTTCTCTTTTCGGGTCAATTAATTCTCTAGAGGGGAAATACTTTTCAGGCATTGTTTGATTGGAGAACCTCTTTCTGTAAAGGAAGCGTTATATATGTTTATGTGAAATAACATTACTATTTAAAGTCAATTAAATTGAGTTAGGGAGACAGAAGAGGGAAAGTGAAGTAAGTCATTGTAATTAGAGTGTAAAAGAATTTATATTTGAATCCCTGGGCTCCTGAGAAAAGGAGTAAGCGACTCGCGAGGATATTACTGAACACAGCCGAGTATTTGTAGTCATTGATAAGTACAATTTCTTTATTGTAAATATTTAAATTAGTTTGAAACTGACTCTTGTCCTCCACATAAGCTTATATTATAGGTTGCTTAGATTGAAAGGATAAAATAAATATTGTTGTTTTTTTTTTTAAAAATGGCGCTCCTTTCAGTGAGTCTTCACACAAACGCGTGTGGAAATTCTAGATAAGTCGTACATTTTCATTCAACAAAATATGTCCCACGTCAGTTTTTTCCGTTTTAATTGAAAATATATTTATAAAAAAACCATTTATTTTTGGGTTAATAGTAATTCACTTCTTTAAATAATAGCGATGGTGTACATTATTTCGAAAATATACCACTGACAACCACGCAACTAAATATTATAGTTGCTTCAGGATGTGTAAAAGAGATTGAATCCTTAACCCAGTGATTCAAGGTATCCGACTACGTTCGGAACCATGATTTTGCAAAAACGTATAAATGGATAATATTCATGATATTTGGTGTCACTTAGATTAGAATACATGCATAAAATGGTTTTAAGGACATTTTAACAAAAAAAAAATTATTCAAATACAATATTTTGGCACAAAATTAAATTAGAATAACCTTTTTTCAAAATGTTCTCCTTTTGTGAAAATACTTCTATTATAATAATATATTGCCTTTTTGCCCAGATCTATGTACAGAGGCTCAACTATGTGATTTTTGAAAAGTTCACATTATTTTCAGAGTTACAACCAATTGAAGTAATTATCGGCGTTTTTATCTTAAAATTTCTCCCCTCTGTTGCCGTAAAACATGGATAAACCCACTTCTAAGTTAAATATTTCAAAAATTCTAGTTGAGCCTCTGTACAGAGGTCTGAGCTATAGACAGGCAAAATATTATTGTAATAGAAGCATTTTTCACAAATGGTGAATATTTTGAAAATGGGTCATTCTATGTTCATTTTTTGTCAAAATATTGTACTTAAATAATTTTTTTATTGTAATACTATTCTTAAAACAATTTTATATACATTTTCTAATCTAAGTGACACTAAATATCATAAATATTATCCATTTATACACTTTTGCAAAATCACGATTCCGAACGTAGTCGGATACCTTAAGCCCGTTCACCCTGTACATTACCGTAAAATTAAAGAAATTAATCTTTAAAAACTGCTAATTTATATCAATAGAAACAACACATGTTTATCATTGCAATGAACGAATTTATGATCTTCCACTTTCATAAAATTCTTTGTTTCACCAAGCATTTTAAGTGAACGATAACATTACTAAAATAAAACCTTTATCTAAATTTATGAAATAGTTTTCTTATTTTATGTAATATGTAACAGAGAAATGAATTGGAAATATATATATTTCAATAATTCTACAGTACAGTGTGTGTGAAAGGTATTTTATCCAAACTGCACCTACAATACTCTCTAGCATATAAAGCATTTTCACCCTATCACATTCTTCACTGTACATTTCCTGTGAAGATATGTCAAAAGGAAGAAAAAAATAATGTTCTTCAAGAGGAGTCAACGAGTGTATGATAGACAAAGCGAAACAATCTGGCGTTCTCTCGACTTACCTTGAAAATCTTTTCCGATTCAAACCGGAAGGAAATTTCTCTTCTTCCTGCTCAACCAATTTTTTACTTCTTTTATTTGTTCTTATTTTCTTGGAAGTTTATATCACACCCATTTTATTCCCGGTGAATTGTAAGAAACATTCAAAACGTATTTCCTGACCGAGATCTAAAAAACTCGCAGACACTTTTTACGTATCATTTTTCCGCCGTTTTGGAAGGTTTTCGTTCTCCTTTGCAATCGAGAAAAGAATTTTCTTTTTTATTATTCTTTATAATTTGTTGTTGTTTTATTTTTGTTCCGATGCACTCCTAGACTTTTTTTTTACTTCAGTTCTGGAAATTGTTTATCGAACTAAACGTAAAAAAAAAAAGTTAATTTATTTAGAAAAAAATTGTGACAAGTACCTCATACATTTTCCAACAGAAAGTCAAATGAAGAAATACACATTGTTTATCGCGTCTTTGCGTGATAATTCACTTATGAATTATATTACATGAATGGATTTTATGTATAAAATGCAAAAATCTGTAGTGAAATCACACACACATACCATTTTATATAAATCTAAATACTTAAATTTTTAATTGAGGGAGAAACCAAGAAGTATCGTGAAAATTAAAACTCCAACAAGAATTTGATTGGATTGGGTTAAATTAAGTCTTATTAAGGTATCCGACTATTTGCGACAACTTTTTTTTAAAAAAATAGATGTATGGAAATTTTTTTGAGATTTTTAGATTTATTTATTATATTTTAAGGACAAAATCTTAAAATTGAAAACAGATAAAAAAATTTATTATTATTAAAATTGGAAAAAAACTGGTGAAAATGTACAAAAAATTACATAAACGATAATGTTTTGAGCAAATTCTCAATTTTTTAAAATTTTAATGTGTTACTTTGTTATTCATGTTTGAAATGGCCTTCAAAATAATAGATATTTCATTTTTTACCAAAACTAGAGCACTCTATCTTAGTGACTATATGAAATTGCTCACAAAAAAAGTGATTATATTCACATGAAGACTGTAAATTTTGAAATAAAAGAGTGGTTGATAAATCTGAAGGTCAAAACACTTCTACTGTTATACAAAACAATCATAAAAAATTTCAGCAAATTATTTTCAAAACTTTTTGAGCAATCGCTGTACCCGTTTGAGTTTTTCGAAAAAAAACACATTACGAGTAAAACGCATTTTAAAGTTTGACATCTTGTGTAAAGTTAAGGCATCTTCTTTTATTAAAACACTTGTAATTTTTGTTCTAGTGAATGGAAAATAAAATTCTTGATATTTTTATTAAGCTAATAAGATGACCTATAAAATAAATTCATAAAAAAAATTTGTCAATTTTTGAAAAAAATCATGATTTTAGGGTAGTCGGATACCTTAAGTTCAGAAGCATATATTTGAGTTTTATGTTTTTATATTAATGTACACACAATCTATACTCTCTCACTAACTGCTACTAATATTTCATCGTATGTTCTAAAGGTGACTGACTACGTTCGAAACTGTTCGAACTTGAAAAAAGCGTATAAATGGATAATTTTTAAATATTTATCGTCAATTGAATTAGAATACACATACGAGCGGTGATAAAAAAAAAAAGGTCACAAGTCGAATAAAGAAATATTTATTAACAATAGACAGAAAATACAAAAGGGAATTAAGAGGCATATGTGCTTTTTACTTTTCGAAATAATCACTAACTCTATTTATGCATTTATCAGAACGCAGAACCAAATTGTTTAACCCGTCTTGGTAGAAATCAGGTCCCTGTCCATTGAACGAAGTCTCGGCGGATGTTTTCACAGCACTGTCTTGGAATATCGCAGCACATCAGAAACGATATGCTGCACACTTCCATAGCTCAGTCCGAGCTCTGACGAGATTTTACTCAGAGTTACCCATCGATCATTTTGAATCATTTCAATTCGTGCCGTGTTGATTTCTGTCGTTAAAGAACTTGACCGGCCGCCCTGCCATATTGCGGTTTTCGACATCCTGTCTGCCTGATTGAAAAGAATGACACCATTTCGCTACATGTTGTCTGCTTATTGCTTCTTCCCCATAAACCTCCATGATTTGACTGTGAATGTTAGATGCTTACCCATTCTTTGCCCATAAAGATCGAATTAAGGCTCGCACTTCCAAACGAGACCAATTTCCTAAGCGTCTTGCCAATTCAAACTTCCTGAACTGTCTGGGAAATTTCACTACCTACCCACAAATCAGCTGTATGACAAGTAACACCATTTGTCTCCACTCTGGGATCTCAAAATTTATCCACAGTATGTAGTTTTCAAATGCTCTTGCTGGTAACCATTTTTTCTGATCATTCCTCGTATAAAATTGTTTTACGTATATTAAACTAAACTCAGTGGCGCAACAGAAGGCCAAAGACTACTGTGCCCATCTCAGTATACGTGACCTTGGGGTGCTGAGGTGCATGAGCAGATGTTTCGGTTAGGGGTCAGTCTGACGCGAAAAAAAAATTTAAAAAAATGTCCTAAATAGTAAATTTTTTTTCATCAGGACTTAATTGCAATAGTATTTGATTTAAATATTGCCTGAAATATTGCACTTTTTGTAAATATATTTCTCATCTTATTTATTGATGTTTTTATAATATGATCTCTCACCCTAACGACATATTCTTTTTTCTTTCCAGACGATGACCTCCGTGACACATTTGGAATTCCCAGCTGGGGGAAACGGACTCTTCCATGCGACCTTCATCCCCACCCAACGGTTACCTGGGTCCTAGCGGCCATGCCTACCATGGGCCTGGGCAGGCCCGCTTTTCCGCTTAGACACGCTAGACACATGCCTAGGTCGCCCCCGCGTCGCCCGGCGCCCCACCCACCATTTGGAGGAGAAAAAAAAATTACAGAGAACGTACAACCGCGCGCGTGCCTAGTGTTTATTAAAAATCCAATTATTCTCTTTCATTTTTATATCTAAATTATCAAATCTTCGTTTCGCTATCGGCCAAATTATTATGTTAATCACTTGGCTTTCCTTCCCAAATCATATTTTGTTTCATGTATAAGGTTATTAAATTGTTCTCAAAACTCGAAATAAAATCTCTATAGCAGAGTTTCTCAAACTATGCCCTAGAAGGGCGTGATAACTCTACTTGGAGAGGGGGGGGGGCGAGAATATCGCGAAAAAGTTAAAACGTTGATAATAAGTTCATACAAAAATGTATATTTCACACGATTGTATTTACTGTACTTATTTAGAAAAGGATGGTGGGGAGGGTCCATGTTGCCAAAAGGTAAGAAATGTACAAGAGTGACCAAACCATATCACTCTCTTTCCTTACGGCTGTCGGTTGCCAGTCCGGGACACGGCGGGTAATGGAAGGACTCTCCATTAAGAAGACAAATGAAAAGAGTCAGAGAGTTGAGGGGAAATCCCTCCCGAACCAGAACTGGCAAGGTAAGAACTGAAGGAAGAGGAGAGGGTGCTCTGGAAATAATGGGTGGGAGCGCAAAAATTTGAAGTGCCGAGGGTGCCAGGGAGGTTAAAAACGGCCCTGAGCCTGGGACTACACCTTACTTGGCCGGCAGCCATAGCCCTTACCCACCCTCTTACAACTCCGACTACCATCACCCTCAGAATGGTCATCTTCCTGGCCTTCTCGGGGTGCCCCAGCCCACAGACCTAAGCGGCGGCGGTCGGAATTTAAGGCCGTATCACACGTATACGTTTCAAGCAATTATTCGTCCAATTCGTGCAATTTTTACTAGTTGCCATAGCAACGGCTTTCGAACAATTTCTTGCTAGTGAGCTCAAGAAATTGTACGAAATAAAAATTGCTTGAAATTCCAGCCAATAGGATTCTTCGTCTACAACGCGAAAACAAGATGGCTGCTTCAACTTCATCACCCGTTTGCTCGTCGTCGATGTTTGTGATGAAGTGGAATGGGATTATGGAGAGCTTTTTAATCGATGAGGTTGAAAAGCTCCCATATCTGTGGAATCCAAGGCATCCTCATTTCACTAAGAGGCTGAAAAAAAAATTAGCATTTCAGCAGATCGCCATGAGGATGAGCGAGAGGTGGCCGGCTCTCCAAGTTTTCTTTACGCCAGGTAAGTTGAAATATTTTTAACAATGCCTTTTTTCTTTTTACTTTCTTGTCAAACTATTAGTATAACGTCTATTTCTTGTTGTATTTTAGAAATAATATGTACTTTTGTTCTGTAAGCGGATCTCATTGTTTTGATGAAATTTCGCCAAATTATCGCCAAACTGGCTTTGGCGTAGACAACAATGCTATAGCAACATGCTATGTATTGAAAAGTTTATAAGTCAGTAATACAGACTTTTCTTATTCATTTTTATTTGTTATGCATTTGAATTATCTTCAGCAGTATTTGCGAAGTGTTTCATTTTAACCACCTGCGCTAGATGTATTATTAATGTTGGAGTAAAATGTTTGGAATATATATCCTATATATGTTTGTGTGTGTATGTATTTATAAATTCTCCAAAGTTACATTACATAATAGTAATTTCAAACAGCAATTAATAAATTTACCATATACAATTAATAATAAAAAGATGTAACAAAAAATATTGTTTGTCAAAAAATTTAGTACAGCTTTCTAGTGTCACTAGTTACCTTTTCTCTATCCATCCTGTTACCAAAATGGGCAATTTGTTGCACCAGGAAGGAATATTACATTCAAAACTTTTCTCACTTATGTAGCAATGAGATATTATGATGAAAGAATTCATCAAGTTTGCAGAAAAACTTAAAATTTTAATTTGGGTTGAAATTTTGATGATTTATCAGCCGACTTTTATGTCACTGGATTTCTAGTTGGAAAAACAAAATGGAACTGAAATTGTTTTAAATTTTCAGAAATTATCCATGGATCTGTGTATTTCTTGTTTACTTCTGGAATATTTACTATATTAAAGCTATTATAACTATTAAAGCAGTGATCTTCAATCTTTTTCGATTCATGGAACCCTCATACCTATATAGTGTTTTCGGGGAACCCCATTCAACACATTTAAAAGAATATGCCTTAAAATAATATTTAAAATAGATTAACATATGCTAGGTACTGTATGTAAAGACAAAAAAGTATTGTATTTGGAAACCAGGGTAGTAAACAACAGAAAATTCAATTAAAATTCTTATTATTTTCAGAAATTTGCACTGCAAAATTTCAGAATCTCCGCACCTATTACCGCAACGAAAAAAAGAAATTGTCTTCTTTTACAAGTGGAACAGGTGCAAGAGATTTTGCTCCCAAGTGGGAACACTTCA
>BMAV01017407.1:23496-33684 GCA_019973955.1 Trichonephila inaurata madagascariensis | reverse complement strand
AAGGCGCCCCTTTTTGACAGTCCGGTCAGCTGGGCAAAAAAGGTGCCAAAACTCGACCACCCAGCTACGAAATTCCTTCCCAGCAATTTGGGAACTTCCCGGAATTTTCGCAGTTTCTGTCGGCAAGGGATCTGTTGGAAAATAGGGGAAAGAGATATGTTTCGTTACACGGGGTGTACGTTACACCACTGAACACTACGTTAGACACTTCAAGACGCTCTGTTCATTTGTTATAAACAGTCTCCCGACAATGCGCATTCACTTGCTTTCTCTCAACGCTCCATCTGCTCGAAGTTGATAGAAGACGAAATTTTCAATGACAGTGACAGCATCTATAATTTGAAAGATTATGAAGATGGAGAAGAACTGGATTCTTTGAGAGCGGATAAAAATATGCAGGGATTCAACTGTCCAAAAAATTAGAAAAGCATTTTCTTAAAAAAGATAGCAATTAAGAAAGGAGTATAAAATTTCAAAAAGGTCACCAAAAATGTATATCTGGTTATCGTGACATTTACAAGCAACTGTGACCACCGACCTTTGTCACAAAAACTTATCTCTTACTTTAAGTTGCCAAAAAATAAATCAACTGAAATTGTACCTTCAAGTGACGAAAGCGATTTTGAACTTATTCATTACAGGGCTTTGGATTATGATGAGTAGCAATGAATTATGTATGTGCATTTGAAAGACTTATCCGTATATACAATGAGAAACTATACGTTTTTAAAATGTTTCCATGTGTAATATTTAATTATTTATTTTGTTTTATGGAAGTACTCTTACATAAATTTTGTAAATAATTGGTATATTTTATAATTGCGACTTTTTTTATGCGGTCCCCATCTACCGCATAAAAAAAAATTTCTGTAGTATTTCTGCGAATTAGTTTGCTTTATGTAAGAATTTATGAAATTTATGAATATTTTTTGTGCGTTTATTTTTATGCGGTTCCTATCTACCGCACAAAAACAGGTTCAACTGTACAATGAAACTATTAATAACTTCATTGTAATTATTGTAATAATTGTTCATATCTCTCGAAAAAAATCATTCGTTTTCGAAGAAAATCTTCGTTGTACAAGTACAATGACAGTGACTCAACAAAGAATAAGGGTGTCAAAAAGTGTTTTTTTCTAATGGGCTGCGAAGTGGACATTAACCATTGCAGACCTAGTACATCTCCCGGAAGCTGGTATCACTTTTTAGTGCGGTGCCCTACAGGCGGATACCAATTTGGACGCCCAATTTCCTCCCTAGAGGGAGGCACCTGAGCTCTGACGATGCGTCTGACTCATTTGTTCTTAATATTTCATAGTGAACTTTGTTATTTTGAAATAAAATGTAAGCCGTTTTGATCATACGCGAAATAGAAATAAAGTTATAGTGATTTTAAAAAGCATCACTCTATACAAAAAAGGGCAATAAAATAAAACTTCAAATGAGTTTTTCTCAAAATTATGTTTTCGAAAGAAACTCTTTACCAAATGCATGATATCTTAAGAACCAAACCAGATAACGTTTTGAAATTTTGTGGGAGTGTTTATTATACTATTTTTCATAAAATGTGAACTATAAGTTTTGTTGTAGGTTAAATATTTTTTTCATTTAGGGTAGTTTTTATAAAGAAAAAACTTAAAAAAACATCAAAATTTTCATGTTATTATGTATAATTGTCTGTATTTTTTTTTTTTTTTGTACTTTAAAATTTCTTTTAGATTTTGGTTCATTTTGAAGAGCACCATAATATGTATGCTGTGTATAAAGAAAATGATGATAATTGTATTAGAAATTTTTATACAGTGTTACCCGTGTTAGTAAAAAATTTGGTAAAATTTCCTTGAAAACAATAAATTTTTCTAAGAGTACAATATTTATTTAAAAAAATTTATGTATTTACATATTTTTTTTTATTATTATTATTTTTCTTCCTAAAAAAATTCAATTCGTTTCAAAAATTTGTTTTTATAAAAAAAATGGATCCGAAGGTCACCATAAATGGTCCGTCACCTTAAAGCTCCTATTTTGGAAAATAAATATGATCTCATAAATAAAACATCTGAAAGTCACCATAAGTATATAAAGACATATATATTTAAAAATTTTATTTCTTAAGAATTAGCATATTTGTTTAGTAAGTACTTTTCTCGATTTTTTTTTCTCTTTGGTAAATGCATGTATAATAATATCCATAGCAGAAGAGTATTGTTTTTCAAGTTTATCTGTTTCTATCGTCAGTATTGCAAGGTCTGATAACCGATTTTTTTCTATGAAAATATAATATAATTTTTAGTTCAGATAAACTTTTTTCAGCTGTT
This sequence comes from Trichonephila inaurata madagascariensis, assembly GCA_019973955.1. Lineage (NCBI taxonomy): Eukaryota > Metazoa > Arthropoda > Arachnida > Araneae > Nephilidae > Trichonephila > Trichonephila inaurata. The sequence goes on along the minus strand of BMAV01017407.1, from coordinate 31,366 downwards.
ACAGTTGAGAGAGTAAAGATAAAAAAATAATCATAAATATCTGGTATACTGTTAAAACTGGAAGAAATATAAACCGAAACAATTATATAAATTTTAAAAAAAAGTTTGTTTATCTGATTAAAATTAAGTTATGACCGCAATATATTTCAGAAGGTACTTCAGCTTCTCTAAACGTTATTACAGGGTGAGAACCTTTATTGGTCTTAATATTGAAAAAGTAATACAAGAAAAATTTTAAGTCAATTCCTACTTAGGTCAGCAAAGAAAGTTTTTATTTTAGTTAATTAAATTTAAATAATGAATTGATATTGAAAAAAACTGAAAAACATCAAGTGTCATCCACAACAAGAAGCCAAGAAGAAAAATTAGAAAAACTTACAGACGTCAACTGTTGGTGCTAGTTCTAACTTCATCAGAAACAACGCAGAATAAGTTTTAAAATTAAAAAATAAAATTTAATTAACGAATTGATGTTTGATAAAAACTGTATTAACAGCAAGTATCATCCACAACAAGTTCTTAAAAATATATTTGAACTTCAGTGGACGAATTAAAAGTGTTTTATTAACGATTGAAAATTTAAAAAAGATATATTGGGAGAGAGTGAACTAATAGTAGGAATTGGAAAAATAGCGACTTCTTCTTATCTCAGTATTAAAAAGGGTTATATATAAGTAGCGTTGAATAATTCAATATTAACATTTCACATAATTAATTTACTGTGTGTCCTATAATGACACATTATTTATGGGTTTCACATTTTATTTTAGTTATTTAATGAAACACATGTGATTTTAAGATTCATGATAAATACATGCAATTTTTAAAAAAGGTTCTTAATTTTATACCGTATGGCTTAAAAGAATGTGGAACGTAGCCCCCCCCCCCCTTTGTAATATGCAAGTATAGTATTTATTTCACTTTTTTTTTTACACTGTGTTTTTTGCAACGTATCAAACGTGTAAAAATTATGTCGAATGTATTATGAAATCTACTAAACTGTATAAGGAAATAATAATAAAAAAAATTTTACCGTTACAATCCAAATTGATCTGACACGCTCTCTGTTAAAAAAAGATGAAATTTTTGGTCAATTCTTTGCAATGTTTTACTTTGATTTTTTTAAATTTAACGTTTAAAAGCGCCACAATAGTATGTGATCTATATTCGCTCATATTTTCAACAGTTCCCCACGCAAAGAATCAACGTAATTAAGGAAATTAACAAGGTGAAATTAAACGAATTTTAAAATTTCTTACCGTGAGCTGTTAGAAAGACTACTTATGGAAAGCGTCGTATTTTGGACAAACCATTATGCACCACAGGGGTGTTGGGGAGCTGTTATACGGAGCAATTAACTGGAAGGGTTTCTAGAAGGAGAGGTCTTCTTGCGCTTGTGGTCCTATATTTTCTCAGAAGGGGAAGCAGCTTTCAACGAACCCGCAAACTTGGACGGACAGGACTAGTGCCTAACCAACTATGCCAACCACAGCCGGCTTTTTATTTATCATAAGAAAATAAATGAATTTCTTTTACGGGGTTTTTAACTTTAAGATATATCTTGGGAGGTATTGGATATGCAGTAAGAATTTCAATAATAATTATGAAAAATCTATTTACATTTATATATATTTTCACATTATACGTCATCATAAACAATAATATAATTCATATTTTATTTACAGAATTTGCATTAATAATTTACAGTGGCTCGAAGTCCTCACGTTGATGTGGAACTTAGAAGAGCAGGGTGCCGGCTCAGGTGTCGTTCTCGTCACTTGACTGTGATTCAGAATTACGTCCTCTGTTGTTTTTAATGTGGTAGTTAATAAACACTAATTCGCTTAATATAACAGATTAAAAATATAATTTAAATGAAGCAATGCCAATGGAGAAGGATTCACCAAATAAAGTATTTTCACTTTATTTGGCGAATCCACAATTTTTATGTTTTACGATTTGTTTGCTTATTATGAAAATGAAAGACTTACTTAATACTTGTTAGTTATTGAAAATAGATTGAAATAATTATTTTTTATTTTGTTCTAAATCTTAAATCGATTGTAATTGCGTAATGGATTTATACATAAGTTTGTTTGTTTTGAAATACTGATATCAAACATTATATTTCAATCAATAATTTACTAGTTTCTTTTATTTTTTTACAATAAATGAAACAAAATCCAAGATAGAAACCAGTTTTGATTTTATTAAGATAAATTGAAAAATATCATGGAACTCGAATACAATTTAATTTTTGAAAATTCATCTGTTTGTGATTTCAAACATTATTGGGTCCACGAGCCACATTTGTACCAGAACACAAAGTGTTGCTTATCAGTTGGCTTAATATCAGCAGGACCTGCAAAATAACAATTTTATATAAAAATAGAAAGAATTAAAAGTCTAAGAAAACATTTGTTGAATCACTTCTTGAAATCATCGAATTTATCGCCTTTTGCACAATTCCGTCGGATTTTTAAAAATCTTTTCAAGAATTTTTGCTCTCAAAAACACTCTTTTAAATAAGCTAGAAATATTTATTCCTTTGGTAATTTTAAAAATATTATGAAGCAGTTTTTCTCTTGGAATACTGGATCTGAAATTTCCCTTCGGAATTTTCTTTTTAACGTCAAAATGCGTTCTTCAAACAAGATTGTAAAAACATACTAAGACGTCTCAGGGGTGTTAATTCTGTCTCAAAAGCTGAAAATATAAAGAATTTTCGACTAGATATAATTATTTGAGGTTAAAATTAAACAATTCGATTTTTTACACATTATTTATAAAAGAATGAAGTTTCAAAAGAGTATATATAATGCTTATATAAAAATATAATCATAATTTTAAAAATTATATGAAAATAAGAAACATTTCTATAAGAAATATTATGTAAATTTTACGTTGTGCATGATATTTTCTAAAATATTAGTCTTCGATGGTTAAAACATAAAAGAATTATAAAATGTATCATACTCTCTTTAAACCCACTTAATTTTAGTATTATATATCCTTTTTACATCAAAAAATTTGAAGAAAATTAATTTTAATTTTTTTAAAATGTTGTTTATCTTTCTATTTACGTAACAATGCTATAGAGTAATAAGGATATATTGAACTTTATAAATCCAATTATTGCTAATAGTTAGAGCTATTTTAGAAAATATATCATGCTCAGCTAAAAGATAATTAATAATGCTTACAAAAAAGTTTCTTATTTTCATATGTTTATAATTTTTTTAAATTATAATGATATTTTAAACACTTTACACTTTTTCGAAATCTCATTCCTTTATAAATAATGAATGAAAGAGTCGAATTATTTATTTTTAACCACAAAGAATTATACCTAATCGAAAATTGTTCGTATTTTCAGCTCTCGTGACACACAATTCACACCCCTGAGACCCCTTTCATTCTTAATCCATATAAAGAAAAATTCCTTAGTAGAATTATAAAAAATTAATGTACACCGGTTGTCCGAAAAGCACACGCGCGACTGCACTTTCAAATATTAATTACAAAAATAAATTTATAAATAAATAAAAATATCCATTTTCTGTTGTTGTTGTTTGTTTGTTTTTTGTCCCATAAAGATAACATTAAATTTTTTAAAAAAAAAAATATCTTATTGCATGATTTTAATGTGCGCACAACACATCGAGTCTATATGAGATTTCGAGCCTCGTTCTATGAAGCATCGCAAAATCAATATCTAAATAGCCAGTGTAATTAAATTTTTCTTTTCACTATTGTCACTAATTGAAAATTGGTAAGTAATACTTTTCACGTATCCTTCCAAGAAGTCATCCAATGGGGTTATATCTAGAGATCTGGGTGGCCACGGTATTGGATTTCCTCCTTCCATCTATCACCCGGGGAAATTTTTCTCATTATCAAACTCCAATGAGGTGTGTGGTACATGCATTGCAGATTTAAATTCGATAAACCAAGCTACAACTTGCGCTTGCACTGGCGATGAACCCCTTTTGAAACGAGAATGTTGAGAAACTGAAACTTTGCGCCATCCTATTTGCATTTCATCAAACAGAAACTTTAATCTTTTTTTATGAAACATAAAAACTGTAAGTAAAAGATTTTGTTTATTTTTAATTGATTTTTGAAAATGTAGTCATACTTTTCGGGCACCTTATTTTAAAAATCAACTGCATTATTTTAAAAATGAAGCAAGGAATAAGATTGTTAATTTTGTCTATGTACATTTAAAAACGCTTCTTTTTCATTGATAAAAAATCATCCGTAATTTAATTTCTCTTCCGCTATAATTTGGTTGAACAGGTTTTTTTTTTTTTAAATTTACTAAAAAAAAAAAAAAAAAAAAATACCAAACAGAATGTTTTGGTACAAACGTGTTAACGTCACTTCAGACAAATTGGTGTCCCTCGAATCAAGTCATGATATCATAGCAACAAAAGAAAGAGAAAGAAACTCTTATATATGCTTTACTTAAAAGGAAGCAGTGAACATTTTTTAGTGAAAAATATCATGATTCGTGAGAGCAAATTTTCCTGAGGTGACGTTAGTTCGTAAATGCCATTATTTTTGCTAAACATTTCGATAATAACAAAAAGCGGATAAAAATGAAAAGATAATAATAATTCACAAAATATCAATGCATGCATTCATGTCAAAATAAATATAGAACGTATTTAATTTCATAGAGTATTACTATAAGTAGATTCTGTGTTGAAAAAAGTTTTAAGAAAATGTACGAGCTCATGAAATGCTAATCTTGATAATTCTCGACATTAAATATTTATAGAAATATTTATTGCTATATTTTTTCTCACTTTTCTTTACTGATTTTATAGCTCCTTCAGAATCAAAGGTAAATAAGAACCAAAACATCCCGTTTTCTGGATCATCCTGGGCTTCTGAGATAGAGTATATGTAAGGCTTCCCATTCCTCATGATATATTCAAACCTGAAATTAAAATTATACAAAAACACCTTACTATGTATGTATATTATTGACATAAATGGCAAATGAATCAATACACTTAATGTATTTGTATGTTAGATTATTCAAGTACTACTTCGGACACGTAAGCAGACATTTTCTCTTGATGAATTAAAGGTAAAACCAATAACATATTTCCTTCGCAATAGCTAGCATTTGATTAATTACAAGACTCATCGCTGAAAGCCCTTTCATTGCTTTTTATAGAGAGACATAAATGAAACATTTAATCAATTCTACGGTGAAACATATATCACAGGAGATTATTAAAAATAAGTTTCAATAAGTTAGAAACTTCCTTTTTCATATTCGTTTTTATTTTTTTAAAAACGCATTGCAAAATTTAAGATGCATTTATGAAAAAGTTATTTATCGTTTATGTAGCTAATATCTATATACATAGGAGAAAAATAACTCACTCCCTCATCCTGAAATCTCCGGAACTATTAGACCTAGAGACTTGAAATTTGGCAAGTATATTTCTTTAGTTGCTTAGAGAACCGATAAGAACGAGTTTTGCCGAAATAGACTCCCAAGGAAATTCCGAGGGTGACAGATAGATAACAATTCCCTTTTTGACTTTCAGAGATGAAATTTGGCAATCCTGATTATTTTGTTGAGTAGAAATCCGCTAAAAATGAGTTTTTTGGATATCAGCTCAAAGGTTGGTCAAGGGGACATAAAAGATAATTATATTTCTGTTTTAAAAATTCGAGTCCTGTCCTTTTGTTGTGATCAAGACGCGTGGCGCTATAATAATACTTTTCAAGACATTCGAAGGCATAATGGTAGGATGTAGGTTCAATAACTTAAAAACAGAATGTAGTTATTTATCAGAATATGCCCAGCGAAACGGGTGGACACCCCTCTCCAAACTACTACACCAAGCCAATAGAAGGATTTTGAGCTCAACAGATTTAACGTATACCAGCCTTCCCTGCAAGGTGGATCTTCAGAGGTAACACGACTTAAACCCACGACATGCCGGCCACAAGTTCGTGACCGTAATCACTAGACTGCCATGCCCAGATATACGGAATGAGAGGGTAAAATTTAAAATTGGCTTCGAAAACACTTTAAAAAAAATGTTGATGCATATTCGATAAGTTTTATCACATAAAAATTTATATATTAGTGTTTATGTCTACTAGATGTTTTATATATATATAAGAAAAACATTAAATGATCAAATCTAACCACTATATTATAGTCTAAAACAGTGATTCTCAACCACTGTGCCTCCAAATTCTTGAAGTGTGTGCCAGATGTTTTTAAAATTATTAATTATACGAGCAAAAATTAAATCTGAAGCAGAATAATTCAGCCGTTTCATAGAAATAAACTGAAGGTATTCGTGATGTATTATCCTTTCGTGAAAAGATGGATGTAAAAAAAACTTATTGGATTCATAATCCATTTGCGTACAGATACACCTGTACATATATTAATTAACTTTGAATGAAGAGCAAAAACTAATTTCACTCTGCGTAATAATCGAGATTTAATTTCAAAACATTCAGAAAAGTCAATTAATTCATCTTTTGCTTAAAATTAGAGGCGATTATCTCATGATACCAAACGAGCTTTAAAAATATTGCTGCAATTTTCTACATTTTATCTTCATAAATTCGGATTTTCGGCATAAGCAAATATAAAAATTTTCAAAGTCAAAACTTTTAAATGTAGGTGACGAAATCAGAGTGGTAATTATCATTTTTACGACCAAATATGAACGAAAATATCAAAAATCATCGTGTGTCATTAATTGTATGATCAATTTGTAATTAATTACTCAATAAACATTTTGTTGTCTTTGTCGTACATATAATTTTATTTAACACTAAAAATTATTATCTTAAATAATTTTACATAATGTTTTACACAGATAAGTTAAATTCTTTGAAACTTTCTTTATTATTAGTGTGCCCCTAAATTTTGAAATTCTTAAAAGTGTACCACAACAAAAAAAAGATTGAGAATCACCGATCTAAAAACATAATCGATAGAAAAACATTTGCCTATCAAATATAAAAACGCATCAAAGAATATTTATATTATTTCAAAGACAGAAAATTCTCCAGCTTATCTGCTTTAATTTTGTTTTATCAAAGTGAAAGTAAAAGCATCACAATTTTTGATAGCGATTTATTTTTATTTAAATATTTTTTAAGAACCATTAAACAATAAATTTGTCATAATTTAATTTTGTGGGACCAAGGTTCCTGCGGACCAACCATTTTTTAGTTCTTGAGCATAATATCAATCATAAGAAAATCTTATATTTTCAATTAAATTATTGCATTCATTTGAATACAATGTGTACAATTGTATTCATACAACCGTGTACAATGTATTGCATTCATTTGAATACAATGAACACAATTGTATGTGAAAAAATTAATAGTAAAAGCACATTTTTCTCTTTTTCCTTCCATTTTTGAAATAATTTTTATAACTACATTTATTATTTTTTTATAAATCAAAAGATTTTCAAAACATAATAAAAATAATAGCTCGTATAAGTCTCTCTAATTTAAAATTTTTTTCTAGTGTTCTTTATTTTATTAAAATAAATTCACATGTTAAAATTATAAAAGGAAATTAGCACACACACACACACACAATTCCATAGGATTAAAACCTCTTAACTGCCGATTAAATGTTCTGCAATTCGCTCCCCAGTGCCTTCGTTTTTCACGTAGGCGGGCGTATAGGGGATATTAAGGGGGGAGGGGTAGAGAAAAGGCACAAATAAAAAAAATTCTCTGAAATAAGTTGTGGTCTTCGACTGGGGTGAACCCCACCCTCTATTCAAGCGAAGTTTTATGGCCCCAAACAGACGTTGGGTGACAAGAGCAGGTGGCCATGGGGTCATTGTTTGTTGTTTGG
>BMAV01017406.1:0-18453 GCA_019973955.1 Trichonephila inaurata madagascariensis | reverse complement strand
CTCCGGAAAATTTTTAGAAATTTAAGTTATAGTTACTTTAAGGTATATATGTAAAAGTGAGAGTGGGAAAAGAATTAAACAGTAATTATTAATGTTGGCCTAGTTAATGGAGTAAAATTTACTGTCAAGAGTTTAAATTTAAAATTAAGTTGAATATTAAATTTAATTCTAGGATGAGTAATGAAAATTAAATTCAAGATAAATATTGGAAATTATAAATGTTAAAATGAGGATTTAAGATTAAAATTTAAATAAAACTTAGAAAGCGAAGAGATTCAGAAATAAAATTTAGGCACGTAATTTATTAAGGGCATTGAGAACCCTTAAGTAAATCACGTTTTTCTTCTTGGAAGGGGGTTGTGACGTCTCTCGCGTCCTTCTTCTAACATAACTCCTAAGTTCTTTGACGGCCACGATTAATGGCAAAACTTTTCCAACCCAATACCAAGAAGAGAAACGGATCGAATATGCAAATGAGATATACTTTAAAAGGATAGAAGCTTTGATGAGATAGAGCGGCAAGCCTAGAGATAACTTAGTGTGGAATCATTCGGAACTAGTGTTAGTCGTCTTATAGCTCTGGAAGAAGTATACGTTCATCTCAATTAAAATATAATAAAGTCTGAATCTTCTCATCTAAAATTACTTAATAGGTATTACTTCAACCTATGAAGGAAGGTGACTCTATAAAAGGTAATATTTTGTATAAGAAGTTAGATTAAACTGTTAATTAAATATAATTAAGATAAGTGATCTAGTTGCGCGATCTGACTTGAATATAAGTTTTAATTGGGTGTTAACTCTCACTTTAAGAAAGTTGTTAATTAGAATTAAGTAATTTAAGTTATTCTTAATAAAAGTTGTGTTAAGAATTACATAATGTCTCATCATTTAGATAATCCACACCTCTAGCTTACGCGGATCCTACTAGACATAGTCATCACAGGATGGCTATGTCGCAGTATGGCTCGAACCTTTGTCTCATCCGTTTTAATTCCTTTCTTACTAATAATTAATCCTAAATATTTCAATTCATCGCACCCAAATTTACATTTATCTTTATTTAATGTCAATCCTGCATCTTGCAACAACGAAAAAACTTCCCTTTAATGCTCAACATGGTGAGTGAATGATGGAGACGTTATAATAACGTCGTCCATATATACATTCACAAACTTCCCTATCACTGGTTTTAGGATTATGTCAATTGCCTTTTGAAAATTGGGAGCTACCCCTGATAAACCGAATGGCATCCGCTTGAAAGCATAAGTGCCACTTTTTACTACGAATGCGGTCTTGACAATATCACTAGGGTTTACTGCCATTTGAAAGCACCCACTTCTTAGATCAAGAGATGACATTATTGTTGTATAGGGGATGTTCGTTATTAAATCATCTATTAACGGTAAAGGGTTTTGCGGATAATTTGTGATCGAATTTAGTTTTCTATAGTCTACTGCAAATCTATATGCTTCTGGATTATCCGGTGGTAACCCATTATTTTTCTTTCTTTGAATAAACACAACTGGTACCCGCGTACGGGGATTTCGAATTGGAACAATCGTTTCCTCTTGTAACATTTTTTGTATGTGTGAAAATCGTACTGGTTGCTTGTTTCTGCTCGTCGTATCTATATGGCCGGGAAACTACTGGTGGGTTATCTCCCCGTGTCAATTTGGCATGGTATAAAAACATGAGTAAGACTCCGGTTTGTCTGCGAATAATCCCTTTAAAACTACTAAAACAAATTTTGTAGTTTTTGTTTTTCTGCCTCCCCCAGTTTTGTCTTAGACAAATCTATTTCACCCTTTTCTCCTCTTCTTTTCAATTGATTCAACCACACCCTATTTATTTATAAATTCTACTAACGATTTTCGATCAAAATCTAAAAACGATCTTTGGACCCAATTTATAAAATCAATAATACTGTAACACCTAGAATACATGGGTATTCCAACTGTCACATGAAAATGACCAAGGTCTTTCAAATTGGTTCGATGCGAATATTCAATTTTACATAATTCTACAGTTTTGGCATTGCACCTCGAGACATAGCCATTCTGTGATGACCATGTTCACCGAGTTCCGCGTAAGCTTTTGGGGAGGTGTGGGATTATCAAAATGATGAGACATAATTTTAATACAACTTTTATTAAGAAAGTAACTTCTATAATACTAAATTCTAATTTTGACAAATATTAATTAAAAGTGAGAGTCAGTTTCCAATTTAAATCACGTATTTAAGTCAGATCACGCAATTAGATCCTCTTATCTCAATTATCCTAAATAATCCTGTGCCATTCAATTACTTATATCTAATATTACCTTTTCCAGTTCAGGTCCTTTGACCTTAGAGAATATAATCTATATCTTTATCTATGAAGACTTATCCCACACCCTTGACTGCTTATTCTTGGTCCGCAAGATTACACCAAGCTTTGTCACGCTATTGATCAGAATGATTCCACACTACAACCTTCTGAGCTCGCTACGCTATATTATGCTATCACTATGCTATATTATCGCTATATTATTCTATATCTAGGTTTGCCACGCTATCCTTTTATAGTATATCTCATTTACATATTCGATCCGTTCCTCTTCTTGGTATTGGGTTGAAAGGTTTTTGCCATTAATCGTGGGCCGTCAAAAGAACATAGGAGTTATGTTAATCAGAAAGACGCGAGAGACGTCACAACCCTCCAGAAGAAAAACGTGATTTACTTAAGGGTTCTCAATGCCCTTAATAAATACGTAAGTTCAAATCTCTATTTCTAAATTTCGCTTTCTGAGTTTTATTTAAATTTTAATCTTAAATCTTCATTTTAACTTCTTTATAATTTCCAATATCTATCTTGACTTTGATTTTCATTGCAATTTTTAATCTTAAATTTTTAACTTTTATACTCTAAAATTTGTCTTGACTTTAATTTTCATTACTCATCTTAGAATTTTTAATAATATTCAATTTAATTTTAAACTCGTGGCAATAAATTTTACTCCAAATAAACTAGGCCAACATTAATAATTACTGTTTAATTTGTGTCTACTCACTTTTACAATCTTCGTTACTTAAAATATTTATACACTTAAAACTACCATTCTGGGTGCGCAGACCCAATCTAACACCTCATATGGAGCTTTTTACTTGCCCCCTTTCTTAACAGCCTGGAAACACGCGTTGAAGCTTTACTTTTCAAGATTTTCAGGGTCAGTCTCCCGAAAATGAAATTATTTGAGTATCTATTTCATAATATTAATCAATTTTGCCATTTTATTATTTATATATCGGCCAATAAATTTTTTATCTCCGTCCCTACATCTGGTTTCAACAAAAACTCCCAATGACAAAGTAAGCGCCGGTTATTATTGTTAGTGCCTTGACTACGCCGCGTTTTCCCCGAACCAGATGCCTCATAATACGTAAACAATACAACAACATATATATATATACACATATTATACAATTACAAACATTTTTTCAATAAACCATTATAACAAATAACCAAAGTGAATTTTCGCATCTCACGAAGTCATACATCGAAGTAAACAACAAATGTGTGAATACAAATGTTTTTTCTTCTCAGAAAAATTTTTAACAAGTCAAAAGTTCCAAAATTAAATGAACACTCATTGTAGTGTTTGACTTGGCTTATAACTTTTAAGCACCGCCCGTGAGTATTCCCTTCTCTGCAATAATTCTTCCGACCACTTGTTGGAAGATAAAAAAAATGAAACAATACAAACCCTGATTTTTATATTCGGTCTCCCACGTTCACATTCAACGATGAGGTGTCATCACTCTTCATTCCTTGTTTGTTCTGGAATTTCTTGTTGTAAGGCTTGTAATCTCCTTGTCTTCCCTCTCTTTCCTTGCCTTCCCAATTTTGTTCTTGGCTGGTCGTGGTTCTTCTGTTCCCCTCCGCTGTCGGCCTTAGATTATGTGCTTTCCTTTTTTCAAATGGAACTTCAGTTGATTCTTCCTGCTCTTTTCTATCTCTGGAAATAGTACTAGATGACATTTGTCTTTATTATTATACCATATTCCCCTTTCTTTGCCACCTTTGTGGTCCACTTGTCCTCGATATACCTGATCTTTTGATTCCTTGGTTATATTTAAAACCTTTATTTTTATTTTCATTCCCTACTGAATCCAGGTAGTGATTCGACCAGTGATTTGTTTTATGGGTCCTCTGTATTTTGTATTGATTGATTGGTTACCAATCCCTTTTGCCTCTAACCTACGTTTCACCGCAGATTTTTTCCCATATTGTGACTCATTTAATCCTTGGTGTACTTTTTCCGAAGTACGAGTTTCCCAATTCTGATCTTAGTACTATTTGGGGATACCTGTTCCTAATTCGACCCTCGTCACATTTCCTATGACGATATATTCTTATTTTGACCCTTACGTTAATCAAGTTAATCTTTTCTCCCGATTTCCATATTACAATATTGTTAAAGTTCCTAACTTCTAGACTCTATATGTCCCTCAAATTTTTGTTTAAATTTAGCACATACTTTGTTAGCGGCTGAACTTACAGGGTGTTTCTAATGTTCCAATCATTTACCTTATTTTTATGTCCTTCTCACGTCTATTATAATATTTTTCCCACCTTCCTGTTTAATTTTCAAGGTACTTAGTCTAGCTTCTTTAAAGCTTTTCTGTATATATCTTGAATTTTTAATTTAGAGCTTTCCGTTGTCATAACTAGTTTTTTGAAATGGTGTAATCAATTTTCGACCTGTGCAAATAACTCGCCAGCCGGTGTTTTTCCCGTTGCTTCATTCACCGCCGTACGAATAGCGTAAGCAAACTCACGTAAGAATTGATCCCATGTAATCATGCTTTTCGATCATTAACGTAATTTGCAATCATTCGCACTATATCTCGATAACTCTTTTCAGTCCGATTGCTTGTGGTCGATATGCAACAGTCTTCACATGCCTTATGCCTAATCTTTTCACTTAAGTGCTCAAAAATCTCGATATAAACAGACCATTATCACTTATTACTCTTATTGAGCCCATAACGCGATATAAAGTTATCAAAAAAATATCCGCTATTATACGAGATGAGGCCTTTAAGAGGTATAATTTCAGCCCATTTGCTGAAATGATCGGTTATTACTAAAATATAGCGGTTACGTCTCGATATAGGATACGGGCCTAATAAATTAACGTCACTATTCATTCTGGATAATTCGGATATAATTGATTTAACCGACCAGCTGGTAACGCGTTTTTATAGTTATTAACTTGGCAACATATGGCATGTAGAGACATATTGATCAATAATTTTTCATGTACGGGAAATACCGTCCCGAATTTTATGATACGTTTTAAATCTTCGCCGACGTGTCCATTCCTATTGGCTTGTCACGCTTTAGCCTCTTCTCATTATTTCATTCCAAAGATTTTGGAATGTATACACGCATTTCACCTAATGACGTTGCGTGTTTCGCATAAAATAACAACCTTCAATTAAACGGAAATCGTGGGACCACTCTCACACATATCGTTGCATTAACCGAGTTATCTTCCGGGTTTCTAAATATCTAAGTATATATATGACCTAATTCTGTCATTTTTCTGTCCCTCTATTAATTGTTCCCGCGAAGTAAGTACCAAATCTTTGACATGGCACAATTAATTTTATCACCAATTATATTATTCCCTTGGTTTTTCGGTAAAAGTGTAGCCACCATGTTTAACCCCCATTTCTGACCCATTAGCGTGTAATTTCCCCTTTATTTACCTTAATATCTTCAACCAGCGTTTTTGGACTTTTAACGATTTCTGATCAAAAATCTAATACGATTTTGGACCCACTTATGAAATCGATACCCAGGAATATAAGGGTATTCTCTAAATCTTTTCAGCACATGAAATGACCAATTTCTTTCGAATTGTCTGATGTGAATTTTAATCTCTACAATCCCCTTGTTTTGGCATTTCGCACCCCAGTTGTTATTACCTGTCAAGTGATTTTTTTATTTGCTTATAGAAAAAATATTTTCTATATATACCTCTTCCGATATAAAAGATTTATCTGCTCCGGTGTCCCATAGCGCTTTCAAAAATGTGTTGGTTTAATAATATAGGTACGGTGTGGGAAGTTCTACGGGTGTTATACATATTGGTGTTTTTCTCCAATTGTTCTCTTGTCGACACCTCTTTGAGGTTTATCATTAACCTTACAATATTTAATCGTCCCCCTTTTGCGTCCTATCACCCTCGCCGATTGAAATTATCACTCGAACCCTATTTCTACGGTTCCCCTCTATTAAAATTATCATTTCGCCTATTTCGAAATGAGTAACCCCCGTTGCTGAATCTGATCATTATTATTAACCTATTCCTCGAACCCCTACATTATTTTGACGCTATTCTCGTAAAACCTTACTTCTGTTATTTTATCTACTCTATTCCGAATTCTCCAGTTTCTACCATTAGCTTCAAAATTAGGCATCCTATGCGCATTTTGACCTCGTCTTTCTACATTATGGTTCTGATAACCCCTTTGTAATTTGCATGAATATCTCGAATTTAGCCAGGACTTCTAAAAGTTGTATCGTATTTTGTGGATTTCGGACTCCACGTAGTCCTTGTACCTGTGGTTCGAGTCGAACTAAAATATGATCCACTAAGTTCGTTTTGGGACATTCCTAATCCTAAATCCTTCTATTTTTAGTAATTATATACAAAAATCAGTCGCTTCCTGATTTCTTTCCTTGTTGCATGAAACCTTCCAGTTCTTTTGGTTTCATTTGCCTTCGCTGGCTCAAAGCTTAAAATCTGTGTATTTCACCATCTCAAATACCTAATACCGGCCCTGTTTCCTTCCCTGAGATATTTTAAAGTGCATAGATTATTGACCAAGTAACCAATACAGCTGTTTATACCGGCCCCAAAGCAACAGAGGTTTCCTGGTTCCTGGAAAAACGAGTTTCAGGAATGTAGCCTCACCAACCCTAGAACAAACACCGTCATTTGGTATACCGCATGACCATGCCCAACGCATAGTGCGGATCCTATCGCGCCTTATTGTCATACCCAATGCCAACCCTTTCACAAGTAACCCTTTATACCTGTTCCCAAAACTCAATTTCGACAACATTAATGCGTCCCACTAAACCACAAGTCGATCCCGTACCAGATCCCCATCCCACTCATCCCCGTCCAATTACTTATATCTAATATTACCTTTTCCAGTTCAGGTCCCTTTAATCCAGAGAATAATCTATATCTTTATCTATGAAGATTCTTATCCGCAATGCAGCTAATTCTTGACTGCTTATTCTGGTCCGCAAGATTTCACACTCAAGCTTTGTCACGCTATTGATCAGAATGATTCCACACTACAACCTTCAGAGCCTGCTACGCCATATATTATGCTGGTCACTGCTATATTATCGCTCTATCTAGGTTTGCCACGCTATCCTTTTTATAGTATATCTCATTTACATATTCGATCCGTCTTCTTCTTGGTATTGGGTTGGAAAAGGTTTTGGCCATTAATCGGCCGTCAAAGAACATAGGGTTATGTTAATCAGAAAGACGCGAGAGACGTCACAGCACCCTGTGCCGTTATTACCAGGAAGCTCGCAATTTTTAATTCTGCTTATAAAAATGACCACACATGCTATGTTTCGGATATAAATGATTTATCTGCTCCGGTGTCCCATAGCGTGCTTTCAAAAAATGTGTTATTTAATAAAAATAGAACGTGGGGGTGCCTGGCATAAGTGCTATGGTTGGAAGAGCTTAATGGCATTTCTCGTTTATCTTTTGAGGTTTTCTGATCTTTAAACTTACAACATTTAATCGTCCCTTGCATCCTATCGCCTCGACTGAAATTTTCACTCGAACCCTTATTTCTACGGTCCTCCCTATTAAAATTATCATTTCGCTCATTTCGAAATTGGTAACCCCTGTCGTTGAATCTCTGATTTATTCTGAAATCTATTCCTCTCGAACCTCTATTAATATTTTTGACGGTTATTCCTCATAAAAATCATTTCTACTATTATACCTGCATCAAACTCCTAATTCCTCAGTAAAGTTTCTATTAGCATCAAAATTAGGCATCCGCGCGTATTGACCTCGTCTTCTACGGCTACGGTCAAATATTCTGTGAACCCCTTTTAATTTGTAAGAATACCTCTCTTCGAATTTAGCTACTTTGTTAAAATTGTGTTCTGCGGATTGCGCACTTCCACTGCAGTCCCGGATCTGTGTTCGAGCCGAACAAAAATGTGATCAACCAATTTCGCCTGCAACATCCCTATAGCTCTAAATTCTTCTGATTTTAATAAATCGTACCGCGTCTGGTTCCTGATTTTCCCTGCTGTGACGCGAAAAATCGAGCTTCCACCTCTTTCTATTTTTGATTGCGGGAAAAGCTTTCGCTGACCAGCCTTGAGCTGCGCGGAAATCCGTGGCTGCGGTCTGCACCAGTACCGATCCAAATATTGAGTACCAATCTTGAGCCCTTCCCGAGATGACTTTTCAAGTAAGCATACACAGTCATTTGGGATTTCAAAGTAACTGTATTTGATTATCTATTGTTTCAAGGAACCTGTTAGCCCCTCCAACCCTGAAAAAATACATTTCAGGTAATATACCAAATCCACCTGTACGCCCAACCCAGAATTAATATAGTTCGAGTGCCATTATATTTGGCAGCCATCCTGCGATAGTGTCTAGTGGATCCATGTGTAAGCTAGGGATTATCTAAAAAGATGAGAGATATTTTGTGATTCTTAACACAAACCTTTACAATGAATAACCTTGTAAATTACTTAATTTCTAAATACAACCCTCTTTAAGTGAGAATAAGCCACAAATTAAAACTGAATATTCAAGTCAGGATCGCTCAACTAGATCACTTATCTTAATTATATTTAATTGATTCGCCTAATCTAACTCCTATACAAAATATTACCTTTATTGAGTAACCCTCCTAACTTGGTTGAAGGTTAAGTTCTCCCATTCGGCTATTTGTAGATAAGAATACTCTGGCCCTATTAATCTTTCTTATATTTAATATTATTAATGACGATGAGCGTATCCTTTCTTCCTTTTTGGTTGTAGGTTTGTTCCGAACAGTTCCCGCACTAAGTTATTTTCCTGTGGCTTGCTGCTCATTCACTAAACCCTCTATCCTTTTAAAGTATATCTTATTTGTATTTTCATCCTGTTTCTCTTCTTGGTATTGGGCTGGAAAAGTTTTGCCATTAATCGTGGCCGTCAAAGAACTTAGGAGTTATGTTAGAAGAAGAACGTGAGAGACGTCACAAAGATATTATAATAGACGAAGACGAGATATACAAATTAATGTAAATGATTCGGTCTTATTAGAGACACACCCTTTAAGTTCAGCAGCTAATAAAATCTGTTCCAAATTTAAACAAAAATTTGAAGGTCCCTATAGAGTATTAGAAGTAAGAAATAATAATAATATTAAAATATGGAAGTCAGGAAAAAGATTAACGGTTAACGTTGATCAAATAAGAATATATCGTCATAGGAAATGTGACGAGGTCGAGTTAGGAACAGGTAGCCCAGATAGTATCAGATCACGTCAGGAAACAGAGTACTTCGGAAAATGCACATCAAAGATTTCAAATGAGTCACACTATGGGAAAGAAAGATCTGGTGGTGAAACGTGAGTTAGAGGCAAAAGGGATTAATCACAATCAAAACAATATAAAAACACAGATAGGACCGATAAGCGCAGATCACTGGTCAGATCGCTTCCTAGTTCCTTTACGAATGACAGGAAAAGTAAAAGAGAAAACTCGCTAAGGAAATGAAAAGGTCGTATGGATCAGTGCGTGACCACAGAGAGTGGTACCAGAAAGGGACACAATAATATTAACAAAAGACCATTGTCATCCAGTACTATTTATATAAGTAGGAAAAAGAACAAGACGGAGACAACTGAAGTTCAAGATGGAAAGCAGTACAACCTGAGGCCACGCATGAGGAAGGATCAGGAGTCCCGACCGGCCAAGGAAACAACAAGACAAGAAAGGAAAAGCCGACAAGGAGACTACAAGCCCTACAGAAGTTAACATAAAGAATTCCAGTGCAGTCAAGGAATAAGAAAAGGAAAGAACAGTGGTAGCACCTCGTCATTGGAAGTCCTGTGTGACAAATAAAATCAGGTTGTATTGTTTTCATTTTTTATGATCTTCCAACAAGTGGTCGGAAGAATTATTGCAAAAGAAGGAAGTCTCTGGCGGTGTTTAAAGTTATAAGCCAAGCAAAAGTTGACACTACAATGAGTGTATATTTATTTTTGAACTTGACTTGTTAAAATTTTTTTCTCTTTGGAGAAAACAATTGTAATTGCACATTTGTTTGTTTCGATGTATGACTTCGTGAGATGCGACAATTCCTTTGGTTATTTGTTTTAATGGTTTATTGAAAAATGTTTGTAATTGTATAATATGTATGTATGTGTATATATATGTTGATGTATTGTCTGCACATATTTACTCCGTTCAGGGAAACGCGCGGCGTAAGGTCAGGGCACCAACAATAATAGTTGTTGAGGCTGCGCGGCTCATTGGGGTTTCGTGAAAACCAGATGCGGGATGGAAATGTAAGTTTATTGTGATTTACAAATAAATATATAATGCATAAAAATTGTGAAACTTATTGGTATTATGTAAACATAGATTTGACAAAGTAACTTAGAGAGTTTTATTTCAGGTGACAGACCCTGAAAGTGTAGTGATTCATTAGCTGATATGTAGCCTCAACACGTGTCACCAGTGGAGCCGCAAAATCTCAGCTCATATGATGTAAGATTGCCCGGAGTAGAGTTTGGTCTGCGCGCACCCAGGAAAATTCGAGTAGAAACCTAAGTGTATCAATATATAAGTTACTTTAAGAGTATATAAGTATGTAAAAAGTGAGAATAACCATGATTAAAACAAAGCAATTATTAATGTTACCTTAGTTAATGGAATAAAATTTATTGTCACGAGTTTAAATTTAAAATTAAGTTGAATATTAAATTTTATTCTATGATGAATATTGAAAAATAAAGTCAAGATAAATATTGGAAAATTATAGAAGTTAAAATGAGTGATTCGCGATTAAAATTTAAATAAAACTTGAAAGCGAAGAGACTTGGAGCGGTGTACTTAGTACGTAATTTACGGCGCATTGAGAACCCTTAATAAATCACCGTTTTTCTTCTTGAGGGGAAGTCGTGACGTTCTCGCGTTCTTCTAACATGTAATTCTACGTTCTTTTGACGGCCACGATTAATGGCAAAACTTTTCCAACCCAATACCAAGAAGAGAAACAGGGCGAAAATGCAAATAAGATATACTTAAAAGGATAGAGGCTTAGTGGAGATAAATGGTAATATTAGAGATAACTTATGCGTAACAGTTCGGGAACAAGTTAGACAATCTACTCACAAGGAAGAAGGATACGCTCATCGTCGCTAATAATAATAATTATAAGAAGGAGTGGCCAGTGACCTGAATATGAATACCTATCTAAAAGTAGCAGAATAGTGAGCCCTTCAAATCAAGGTAGGGGGTTACCTATAAAAGGTAATATTTGTATAGGAAGTTAGATTAGGCAGTGATAATTAAATATAATTAAGATAAGTGATCTAGTTGCGATTCGACTTAAATAGACAGATTAATTTTGTGGGTTTATTCTCACTTAAAGAAAGTTGTTCATTAGATTTAAATACTTAAGTTATTCCTTTAATAAAGTTGTATTAAGAATTATAAAATGTCTCATCCTTTTGATAATCCCACACCTCTAGCTTACGCGGATCCAACACGACATAGCTATCGCAGGATGGCTATGTCACACATGTGTCATAATTGAAATGCTGGACTATATCAAAAAATCGACAGCGCCTATGTCGTATGATTATGTGGAATGTAAAAAATCCTTGGAGTGCTCTTCGCAAAACTAAAATTTCCAAGAACATTTTCGGGAATTTCCATCATTAGAGTAACCTTCCTTGGTCACCTTCCTCTGCGGAGAAAAGTGAGCTTCAAAATTACATTGTGGCAATCGGTATCTACCTATATGGTGCCACACTAAAAAGGGATGCCAACCCCCGGGGAATATACTAGACTCTGCAATGGTAACATATCAATCCACAGCCCCATTTGAAAAGCATGCCGGCTCAGCCGCTGCATCTTTGCGCCAAATACAGTGACAATCGCTTAACACGGCACTGAAAATGGTTTCGTGAGTTAAAAAAGATATTGCAAAAATCCCTCAACAAAATTGAGCGAGCTAGAATTTTTATTTTTATTTTACATAGATATGGGGTACATATGCCATTATCTATATGCATAGAGTTTTTGGAAAATAATCTGATATTTTTCTCTGCATTGTTTGTTTAGCATCCAATTGTCAACCAATTATTCAATATGTTCCATTTTGTTATTCATTTCACCATTGTAAAGTGCGTCTAAATCACTGCGCATATTTTTCATGATGTTCCTCATTTCGGATAATGTGGGAACAGGAGCAGCATTATTCGTTTCATTCATTACATTATCATCATCTACTGCTATGAATTCTCCCGATAATACAACAGAACAGTCAAATCCGACTGGTCTTTTCCGTATTTTGCTCTTTAACAGAAGAAAAATCTTTTCATGTTAAGCGATTTTCGTTTCGTGTTAAGAGAAAACAAATAATATTTAAAAAAAATTAAGTCAATGCCTATTTTGAATGGATGAATAGAAAGTATTTTATTAACGACTGAAAGTTTGAAACAAGATATATATATATATATATATAGCTTATTCTCTACAAAACAAGAGATACCATCCAACAATCACATTCGAAAACACATAGACAGTAGGAAAACCAATATCAATGAAGGGACATATGAGTAACCGAGAATAAAAATTATAAAATGGATGCTGCAGTAGTTATGAAAAACATTGCTGACTTAAGACAGCTAATATATAGAATAATTTATAAGTAAAAGTGGGTTGAATATGTTTTTGGCCACACCTTTCCCTTTATGTAAATAACACTGAGCAAAACCAGTTTGAAAATAATGGATAGGAATATTCCAAATCCATTACAAGATAGAGGTAACTTACCCAAAAACTGCACTTACAAACAGTAAAGCTTGCGCTAAATCTGAGTGCAATAAATAAGTTATTGCCAGATTCTTAACTTCTAATGCAGATTTAAATCATGTGAATGGCTGAAATGTAGTACTTAACAAAAAATATAAAAAGAATGGAAATAAAAATTAATATGAGTTGCAAATTATAGCATAACTTCTTTAATAACACTAGAGTATATATATAATTATGAATAAAATAATAAGTACTTTTGTTCAATATTAGATTATGGAGATAACTATAACTATGAAATATTTAAGCTATAGTAATAAACTATTATCAACTTGCAAATTTTTAGTCTCAACTATTTTTAACAGTTTTTATTCATATAACCATTAATAAAAATTAATTGGTATTTGATTTAAGCAAATATATAGTAAAATGTTTATAGTTATTTATTACTTGATTTTTTTACAGCAGAAATTTTGGTTGATGTTGTATATAATTAATAACAATATTTCTGAATATAGAAACATGTACACATTTTCCCAATGAGGAACCTCTTTATAATATTGAAATTAAATTTTCTTTTATCATAAGTATTAGAAACTATTACATTATGATTTAATTCTGGACAAGTGTCAAGAAAATTTGCTTCATTGTTGTTAATATTTTTCGGTTCGTATTAAATTAATATATTGTGGATGTGTTCTTCACGTTGGTATAACATTGGCTTTTTTGCCAAAAATGATTGTCATCTATATAACGATAAATATATAATATTTAGAATTATTAATGTAACTACTTTCAAAATAATAAATGTAAGTATAAATTGGCAAGACAGTTGCTCGCAGGGCCACCTTGTGGCAAACCTTTAATCTGCAGATAATAGTTACCTTTATGATATATATATATATATGTGTGTGTGTTACAAATCTTGAATAAATAATGTGTATTTGTTTGTGTAAAGCATTTATGTTATCCTATGTTATGTTTATTTTATGTTAAAATTGTAATATTCACAAGCAACGCCGTCCTTTGCGCTATAATGGGGATTCAATGGGAACTTGGTGATAGAGCTAAGTTGGCGAGTTCGTGACCCTCTGGATTCTTGAAATTTGTGGAGAAATACACTAATTTCACGATCTATGACGCAAACCGGATTTTTCTCGAAGTTTCCGCCGGGTCTATAAATAGAGCGAAGCTCGCCACAACGAGTTAGTCTTGTTTTAACCAGCGATTTGTGAGTATTATTTTGACTAGCGATTATCTCGGCTGTGCTTGTGAATAATCTTTTACATACGTGTATCTTAAACACTGATGATTGTGGTTGAGTGCTGTTGAAGGTGTGAAGACCTTCTGATATTTATTCTGCGAATATTCCCGTTGAATCCTGTATTTAAAGGATTGGAAATTCTCATTGCTCTTAAAGAACTGTCTTGTACTTTGTGACTGATTTGCATAAAATCTTCGAACCCTTATCAACGTAACAATATATATATGTATATATATATGACATGTTTTGAGTCAGAAACAGACTTAGTTTTTAAAAAGGATCTTTATTTGAGGAAAGTTAGACATAAGAGCAGAGAGGAAAAAAGCACGCCACCGTGAAAATCTTAAGTGGGTTAACACTTAAAAAGCAGATGTGATAAGTATCGCGGATTTTATGAGTGTACTTGAAAGTTAAATGTTTTATTACATGGGGCTATTAAATATAACGATCTGGAATTAGAAATGTTTATTGGCTAGGCCATATGTTCGGAAGAAATAAATGGGTGATTAGTTTGTTACTCGAAGGGGTAATGAAAAAAATTAAAGTCAAGTGCTAGATAGGGAATTTAATTTTTAATCTAATTTAATTATCTTTACATATATAGGGAGACATTGACGATAAATTTGTATCTCAGTCTGATAATTCAACCTATAGAACTGCCATTCATGAACAACATTCAAGGAGGAGTTTTCCGCTGTAACAACACAACGTGCTCTAAAGAGTGTTGACATGTTACCTTGGCCAGTGATATCACCAGATCTGTCTCCAGTTGAGAACATTTCAAATATTATTGGACGACAACTCCGGCATCATCCACTTCTAGCATTGACCGTCCCAGTATTGACACAAGTACAGCAAGCAGGGAACTCTATGCCACAAAGTGACATTTAGCACCTGTATGACACAATGCATCAGGCTTGCATTCAAAATTCTGGAGGTTACGCCTGCTATTAATGCAATAGCATTTTACATTTGAAATTCATTTTCTTGAGCTTAAATTAACCAATGATCTTGAAAATTTAATTAATTAAACATGTTATCAAGACAACTGCATTGTGTCCAAATTTCATTACTCTACAATAATTTTTTCTTGCTGTTGGGATTTTTTTCTCAGTCAATGAATATTGTTTTCAAGCTATTGGTATTATTACGTAGATTGGGGTTCATGGATTTGATGATGTCGGTCTAAAAAGAAAAACATTTCTTTGGAAGTGGTGAAAATTTTTTGTAGATAAAAAACAATCCTTAAAATACTGGATACCGCACTAAAATTCGTTTTTCTGTTAATCATCTCCCAGAAGTTGTTTCACATCTTCTACAGACCCCGTGACCTCAAAGCACAATGTCTAAAAGCAGAAGTACGTAATGTTAAAGATAATCCACAAGAACCTCTCGTCCTCTTCAACAGCCGAAGTAATATTGACTCTGATTCAGCAAGCGACTGCTAGTTATAGTTTGCGTGGCTGCCTTCTAGCTCTTTCTCAAAGAATCCGCTTAAGTCATAGACGTGATGTTAATAGATTTCTCCATTTATTTCCAGAAGCATCCATATGGCAGTCAAGTTGCAATACTTGATCGCGAAAAATGATGCCATCTTGGCTGTATCGCCAATATTTCGTTCAGTTTCCATTGAAACGTCATTATAATGTAAAGGCAGGGGCGGCTCTAGGGCCGGGCCCCTGCCCGGGGCGGCATTTAGTTCGAATTTGAAAAAAATATATTTTTGTTGTTATTGTCACAGAATTGTTGTTGATATATTTTCTGAAATATTATTGGATGTGAATTCGGTATTTTATTTAATGTATTTTATTTCCTTATTTTGTACTCTGTATGTTTAATGTCAGTTTTCTTTTATGTTGAAACTTCAAGGTTTCGAGGCAGGAATATATTTTGAATAATGAAAATTGATATTCTTACACAGCTTTCACTATTATCTTTCTCCCATCCTGGTGTGGGGGCACAATGAACATTCCTTTCAACCATACGATGTTTGAAGTCAGCTATTCAAAAGGAGATAGGGGTAATAAGTTTTTGGTGGAGAGCCACGAAAGATGTTTTGGGTGTAGAAGACTTAAACTTATATATATATATATAATTTGTGACGGGCTCACACGTTTTTTCTGTAACATAACCTCTCAATTTTGACGGGCCAAGATTAATGGCAAAATCTTTCCAACCCAAATCCAAGAAGTGAAATGATAGTATAGATGCAAATAAGAGAGCCTTTAAAAAAGAACAGAAGTTTTTAGTAAGCGGGATGGTGGCAATTTAGGGAGAAAAGTTCTGTTTGGAAAAGATAGAAGTGTAATTTGACGGCCTACCAAAGATTAACGGATTCCCTAGCTCATTACTAAGGCAGTGTATACTATTGCACGCGTGCCTAACAGATAGATTATTTTTAGTTTAGCTGGCCACGTGTTATGACGGATTCATGATGTCAATTACCTCCAGCACTACTTCAGACGTTAATCCAATCCATGCCACGATCGTGTTGCGGCACTTCTGCGTGCTTGTGGGGACCCTACACAATATTAGGCAGGTGTACCAGTTTTTTTGGCTCTTCAGTGTACATAGTTATAAAGAATTATTTACATAATGATTGAAATAAGTAATAATAACATTTTCTTTTATCTTAGACACGAAATTTTGATCGGATGGAGTGAGAAAATTATTTTTTTTCGGTGGAAGAGTAGCTTTGTGATACGTACACGTCAATACTGTTGGTATCTATCTACGGGTTCACGCCCGATACGCTTGCAGTTTGTGGTGATCGGTGTTTCTTATTCGTATGCTGTGTACTCATTTTTATCGTAATATTTGTTTGTGCATGAAGAAACTGTGGCGTCAAAGCCATGGTGAAGAATTTATCCCATAAGAAAACAACAAATTTTGTGGAAGATAATCAAATACAAATACAGTCGAACCTCTTTATTACGAACCTCTATATTGCGAATTTTTCTATACAGAGAACTTTTTGCTGGACCAAGAACATTTCACGATTTTCTTCGTAAAATAACCTCCCAATAGCGAAGTGAATTTTCTATATAACGAACTTATTCTCTTGTGATTCAATTTTTTTTCTCCCTATTTTAAAATTTTTTCTGAGAATTTCAAGTTATTCTCTCTTTTAACACATTTTATGGTAATCATAAATCTTTAACTGGTTTTATTTGGTGCCTAACTCATCGAGATCAATAGAATTCTGGGCATTTAATCCAAGAAGTACAACCTTTAACCCCCATTGTCCGGTTCACTGAAAACATCTTCGATATTTCCTTTCACTCTCAATGGAGTTGCCTCGTATCCTTTAACTAGTCTCCGTTCATTTGTAATGTTGACCAGCCGTAATGGTAACTTTTTTTCTAGAAGCTCGAAAACGTCAAAACGCATGTGCTTAAGGATCAAAGAAAAAAAATTTAATTCTTAAGGAAGTGGATAAAGGCGTCGAGAAACTTTCCTTGAAATTTTTCATTTTCAATTCCTACTATTAGCTCACTCTCTCTATATATTTATTTATTTATTCATACATTTATCTTGGTCAAATTTTCAATCGTTAATAAAATACTTTCTATTCATCCAATCAAGTAAGATAAATTTTTTAAACTTGTAGTGGATGACACTTGATGTTAATACAGTTTTTTTTTCAAATATTAATTAATTAAATAAATTTAGCTTAATTAATTACAGGTTTTGGGCGCCAACTTAGAGTAGTCTCTATTGTTGTAACAATGTAACTGTTAAAATAAAGATAAAAGTTGGCGTTGAAAACCTGTTCTTTAACCTAATCGGGTGTGCATTGTTACAACAATGCAGACAAATCATGCTCCTTTTCCAATTCCTCTACTATTAGTTTACTCTCTTCCTATATATATATATATATATATATATATATATACAGTGGTACCTCGACATACGAGTTTAATTCGTTCCGCAACCTTGCTCGTATCTTGAATTACTCGTATCTCGAAGCAAATTTCCCCATACAAAACAATTGAACTACCATTAATCCGTTCCTACCTCCAAAATGTCACCCCAGTTATTTTTGTTACGTGGTTTTGAATAATAAAAACGTAATTATAAATATCAAATATTTATTGCACA
>BMAV01017405.1:0-20422 GCA_019973955.1 Trichonephila inaurata madagascariensis | reverse complement strand
TAAGTAAATAATTTTTATAGCATAATCGAAACACCTAACTGCTATACATCTCATTTATTTTGCCACATTAAATGTTTTATAATAATTTTCAGCTTATATAAAAAAAGAATTAGATCAAATTAAAATAAGATTTTAACTTTGAATAAGGCTTGTTAATAAAATGTACATTTAATCTTGGGATTCGTTGAGTACTATGAATTCTAATGTATCACAATATAATGGATTATAGAAAAATAAAAAAATGACAATTATACATCAAATGTATCATTCCTTTATGGAAGATATATACAAAATTTCTTAAGAGGATTTAAATTTTTGTTTATTTATGACAATATGTTTATTGACATGCAGATGCTGTGAATACTTGTAAGAGCTTTTACACTTACTTCATTATCGATTTGAGAAAGTATGAACTTCACATTATAACATAGAGACAGGATCAGCAATTTTGCTTTTTATTTTATTTTGTGTTTTTGATTATAATTATGTGCAATTTATGATGAATCATATTATTTACTTCTTATTTCTAATTTGACTATTTTAAGTTTTAACACCAGGTGTGTACCAAATTCCTGCATTTAAATGAATTAAAAATAAATTTAAAACATTTTATAACTATTTTAATAAATTTACTGAAAATCAAAATATAAATAATTTTTTCTTAAATAAAATTAATTAAATTTGGATTATTTTATTGTACCTTTTTCTACAAAGATATAAGCATTTAATTTTTTTATGAAATGTTATATATTATCACCACTGTTTTGTGCTATTTTTCGCAACGCTCTTAATAATATTGAAGATGAAATCTAGGTACGAAGAAGCTTAAATTGTAAGGAAATATTTTTTTTAAAAAAAATGTAATAAATAAATTTCTTGAATTTTCTTGAACTGAAAACATTAGTAATTACTGCATTGGATTCTGCAAGAAAACATGTTTCTTTAAGAAAGGGAGACTATTCGTGTTTAGGGACTTTCTAAGCCACGAACATCCCCACACTTCAGCGGGGTATCAACGACTACCCTGCTTCTTTTGTCCGCCGATGTATGGTGGCATCAATCAGCTTCAAAAAAGGGGGAAGTAAACTTCGCTGGAAGCGCCGTCTTTAAGGGCATTTTTCTCACAAAAACCGCCGTCTCCAAAAGGTTAAGTCTCACAATCAGTTCAGTTCTGTAAAGAATTTATCTCGCACTTCCCTTCTTTTCAGTTCTGTAAAGTATTTATTTCGTACTTCCTTTCTTGAAATGAATTTACTCTTCATATAATTAAAGAATTAGTTTATATTTCCTTTCTTTTCAGTTCTGTAAAGAATTTATTTCGTACTTCCTTTCTTGAAATGAATTTACTTTTCATGTAATTAAAGAATTAGTTTATATTTTTTTACAAATTAATTTATTTTTCATATTTATTTACAAATCAATTTATTTTTCATATTTAGTTATTAATCAATTTATTTTTCATATTTATTTATAAATCAATTTATTTTTCATATTTATTTACAAATTAGTTTACTTTTCATATTTTAATTAGAAATTAATTTACTATTGTCATGAAATGAATTTACTTTTATATTTATTTACAAATTAATTTACTTTTTATACTTAATTAGAAATTAAAGTAATATTAATCTTTAATTAATTATACAGTCGGACCCCGATCTTCTGAAAATTTCAATTCTATATTTTGTGCAGGGATCTGCTTCCGGTTTTGTAAACTTCATTTCCGGTTTACTAATTATGCTATAATATTGCTTCTAAATATCGTAGAAACAAAAATAGAGTGTTTATGGAATCATAAATGTACGGGCTATAAATTGAAAACATAAAAAAAAATTTCCAAAATTTTCACCGAAACGGCGAATTTTGGGTAGTCATATATACCTTTAATAAAAAAAAAAAAAATGTAAAATGTCTTAACTATGAAAACTTTTTGTGTATTGCTTAGTGTAGAATTTCCAAAAGGTAAATGCAAGAAATTTGTATTATGTGTGGACCGCGATATAACGAATAACCCCGATTTAACGAACAAAATCTGCAATAAATCAACATTGGAAGAAGCAAAAATCCATATGCAAAACTACATCATTAAACTACAAGCCTGGCTAACCAAATGGAGGATAGCCATTAATACTGAAAAAACCAATGCAATAATCTTCAGAAAACAAAGAGCTAACAATAGCCCTCCACCCCTTCAAATCTTTGATCAAACAATAGAATGGACTTTCGAAATTAACTACCTTGGACTTATACTTAATGACAACCTCACATACAAACCTCACTTTGATCAAATTGCTAAAAAATTCTGGAAGAAATTCTACGCACTAAAAGACCTCGTCGGAAGAAAATCCAAACTTTCGCTAAAAAATAGACTCTCGTATAAGCAGTATCTCCGCTCTCTCATTTTTCTACGGCTGCTCGATCTGGGATCAGCAGCCAACAAGCACATAGACAATATCCAAAAGAATCCAGAATAGAGCACTACGAACAATAGCTGGCCAGAGCTCCCATTTCCCTCCCGAGATATATTCTCCATGAGGAACTGAGAGTAGAACCAATCCACAATATTATAGCGGAACTGGCCTCTCGATTTCATTTCAATGGCACGTACAAAGCAGACTGCTCGGAAAACCGCTCAGAACTTACCACCTCCTACTGACCATGACATATTTGCAATGAATTAACGATGATCCAAATGAGATTGAGCCCTTTCGATCCCAAATGACTGTCACTTGCACCATCAGATGCCGTCTCGAAACATCCAGATCTTGCCGTCACATGATGAAATGACTGGAAATGAGGGAGAAAACGTGACGAACAGAAAAGGACATTTGACGCAGATATAGGTGAGTTGACTTTGCTTGGTTCTTGCCCAGTAAACTGCCTGTATCATATACGGAATACGACCCCCAAATATGTCTTAACATATAAATGATCTAACCCAAAAAGAATACTAGTTTTCAGGAAAAGCTCAAATCTGAGATTGCAATGAAAACCATCACCCCCCAAAGAAACATAGATAAAACTGTAACGAATAAAGATGTTGCAGATAACCCAGCTCCCAGAAAAAACACCTGCAATTAAGGACTTCATCTCCCCAACAAAATTTTGCAAAGAAGGTGTTGCTGAGATTCCCATTGGTGTCGCACCCATTAAGATAGCAAACCAATTCCAGGTCCTTGTTAAAACAGCACGATCCCGATCCGATATCGCAGTGGTGCCAGTTGCCACCCGAAAATTACCCCCATTAATCTAGTACCCAAACGAACTACAAACCAATTGTTAAAGAAATGATGTACTCTTACTTCCAGCACAAAAACTGTCTGGAGAATTTCTAAAAATATTTATGACCTCGCCCGATGAGCATCGTAACATCACCGATTTCCTTACGGAAAAAGGCGAACAGTACTTTGCCATCCAGCCGGTCGCAAAACGCCCGCAAAAAGTAGTCATTAAAGGACTACCCATTAGTACCACTTAGACATTAAAACTGACTCTAACAGAGCGGGCTTTGATATTATCAAAAGTTGCCCAGCTCACCAAAAGCTAAGACCAAATTTAAACTCCCCTTCTTAGTCGAATTCTGCAATAGATCCCTGACTCTCCTATTACTTTCAACTACAAAAGTAAAAGTTGCTACCTTACTACTTCAAGATAGACACTTTCAACAGACGCCCAGGGCCCACGCAATGCTACAATTGCAACTCTTCCAGCATTCCTCTAAAATTGTAAAATGACTACCCGATGTCTAAAATGCGGCCAGCCGCACCGAACGAGTGACTGCCCCATTAAAACGACAATAGAAAACCCAACTTGTATTAACTGCAACGAGCGCTACCTGGGCCAACTCGCACCACTGCACCAAATTCCCTAAACAAAAACCCAAAAAAGGAGAACCCTCCCAGGACAGAAACAAAGAAAAACCCCAAAATATCTTCAGCTCCGCTAAAATAAGAGAAAATACTTCCTATGCAAATGCCCTTGAAGGTGACCAAAGATGGCGCCACCTCCTGAGCAGCATTCAGCAATAAACCAAAAGAAACCCCTCTCGGGGAAAACAGGACAACCAGAGACCGCAGAAAGTAAAAGAAGGATCCTTTGGATTCATGGATGCTGTTATGGAATTGAAAAAAAATTCCTTTACTGACTACCCTCGCTCCTCGAGCTAGCAAAACTCTAGATAGCCCAAGGCGATGAAGACTCTATGTCTTTTATCATCATCTAGCTAAATGTAACTAATTCAAATGATATCCATCCGGATCACATACCTAAGTTTCTTTTCACCATCAACTTTCTTTCGTTTCTTCACCCAAGGCAGTTTACAATATTCTAAATTACTCTAAATTAACAATGGCAAACCAACATGCAAAGTCAACCACATATCAAAAGATAGGAGATTTAGACCTCTTCTCGGAGAGATCAGGTGCTCCAATGCATACCTCAACATCTCTCATCCATTCCCTCCCATCACAACGATTCAATCAATGCTCAAAACAACTTAGAAATCTCCCCATCCACCCACCACCGTATGCCGCACAGAGCTACTTTTCTACTTTCGAGTTTTGAGTATTGAAACGACGAATACGTCTCACGAAAAACTACAAGCCATCAAACGCCCGTTTGAAGCACTTCCCTTTCGCCCTTTCCTTCTTCAAAGGCCTCGAGCGAAACTTCTCCCTCTCCCTCCCACTCTGACAGTCAGCTGATGCGTCAACTGTTGCTTTTTCTTCTGGTCCTCTGACCAGTCCCCTCTTCGTCCGACTACCTAACTGTAGAAGAAGCCTAGAGCTTATAGGTTGGCTCTAGACGCACACTATATGCCAAGCGGTCCGATTGTGTCTATTCATTTAATTATATTCATGTTTAATTCCTTAATTTCTAGTTATGATATAATAGTAGTAGAAAAATAGTAGGCGCCTTCAGCACATATATTTGACACATTTTGTATGCATCGTTCCAAAAATATAATAATAATACATAAATAGATTAGAATTTTTACGTATATAATTATTGCCCCTAAGTTTAAATAGCTATCATACCGCTGAGCACACATAGTTAACTCTGATAAATATAATTGTGGAAGGAAAGAGAGAAGGAGAAACTTATCTTGTGATTGGTTCAGAAAATTACTTAAAACATATTTATTTAATATAATAATTAAATACTGAAATCTAAGAAAACATGGTACGATTTATAAAAAAAACTTTGATTTAATGGTTTTCCAATTTTTTAAGTTAGTAACCTAAATACATGTATTCATAAGCAGTTTTGTGCACAAAATGCTACAAAAATCTAACCATGTAATTTCTACAAAATAATTTATGAAG
This sequence comes from Trichonephila inaurata madagascariensis, assembly GCA_019973955.1. Classification (NCBI taxonomy): domain Eukaryota; kingdom Metazoa; phylum Arthropoda; class Arachnida; order Araneae; family Nephilidae; genus Trichonephila; species Trichonephila inaurata. Next base: position 15,098 of record BMAV01017405.1, on the reverse strand, counting down.
GATTTTAAAATTCTACTCCTTCGACATCAATTGACGATCGCACATGAATTTTGATTTGCACGTACGTCAAGCTATGTAGAACAAAAAGGCCGTATAAGTTTTTCGCTATTTTAAAAATGTATGTCCAAATTGAATTAATTTTAAAAACTAAGTATTGCTTTTGATTCCAAAATGTACACCAACTTTTGTTTCTTGTATTAATAGCAACAGTTATATATGTTATCGTTGTAAGTAAGTACAATTCAGTTATTTCATAGAATAACTAGATATTTCATGAAATTACTAGACAAGTCAGTTAAAGCATATAATATACTTATACTATAATACATGATTTAGAAGTGAATGTATCATATTTAATACATTAGAATAGAGGAAATATTAAAAAGTACCGTTAGTATTTCAATTAAGGTATAAGACTACGTTCGTGATTTTGGAAAAGCTTAGTAAATGGATAATATTTATGATATTTAGAGCTACTTAGAATAGAAACATATATAAATATTTTAAATATCATTACAAAAAAATTATTTAAGTACAATATTTAACGAAAAAATGAACATAGAATGACCCATTTCAAAACATTCTCTTTTATGAAAAATGTCTCTATTGTAATAATACTTTTCCTGTATATAGCTCAGAACTCTGTCCAGAGGCTGAACTAGAATTTTGATACATATCTTAGAAGTGGATTTATCCATATTTTACTCCAAAAGAGGGAGAAATTTTAAGAAAATCGCCGATAGAGTTAATTCAAATGGTTGTAACTCTGAAAATAATGTAAATTTTTCAAAAATCCTAGTTCAGACTCTAGAGAATTCTTTACTTTATATAAGCCAAGTGTTTTTTATTATAGAAGTATTTTTTATAAAAGGAGAACGTTTTGAAAAAAGGTTACACGTGTCAAATATTAGGCCTAACATGTCCGGATATGTGGGTAAAAGCTGAGTGATTTTTCGATTCTCGCCTTGGCGACACGAAAATCGCCCACCCAAGTTGGCGTCGAAAAACGTGACCGGAGACCGGGTGTGCATAATACATCTGTTCCAACTAAGAGACGGCGGAACCCGACTGGAAAAACAAGGAACCAGGTAGCCAGAATCTGCGCAGAATCACCCAATAAAGGCGCAGAAAAAAAAAAAAAAAATTGCCGAAAAAATCCGTATGTTTGAACTTATGCCCATTTTTCTTAAGTATAACAGATATAAACGTACTTTTAAGTTTATTTTTCCTCTTAATTTTTTCCCATATAACTGGCAAAATGAACATACGACACTATTTAATTTTGAAATAAATAATATTCATATTAAAAAATTTAACCCTCGATATTAATAAGGAAAATTTAACCTACTTATAAATAACAAATACTAAACGAACTAAAAATCATTTGATAAGAAATTAATTTTAATGTATCTACATCCGGCCACGTGTATAAGTTATTTTATTAGTAATGGAATTCCTTTATAACATCTTCATTGCATGAACCCAAAGAATTTGAATGAAACGAAAAATCCTTTATGACAAAAATATATATCTCAAATATTTCACAAAAAGTCATCAATCTGCTTATAATATGTATTCATCGCAAATTTTATCTCAATACATATTTTCCCTTCCGCCAACGAGAAAAATACCTAAACTTGCCCAGCATTACGAATGCGCAGACATTTTTATACTACAAAAATGAATGAATAAATTCAAGGAGAATCGAATGTTGTAAAAAATATGCTTCTCTTGGTGTTCTTGGAACATAAAATTAGATCTGGAGCACTCTCTTTCTAGGTAAAATAAAAATTACGAAATATATTGAATTGTTTTGTAAAATGTCACGTTAAATAAACTGAACTTGATACTCATTCACCAAAAAATAATAATAATAATAATACCAATAAAACGACGATTAAACGTTTGTGCAATTTCAAGTAAAAAAAAGAAATCTAAATACCAGAAACATGTAATATTTTTACCGATGATCGCTAATATATATAAATATGTACAAAGTATTATGCGAAAACCGCGTTATTTTCGAGGATGTAAATTTCCCCTTTCGCGCCTATCAATAATGATTTTAGAACATTAACATCAATGATATTTAAAAATATAAACAACACATAAAAGGAAATTAAAGGTCCATTACCTCTAGTAATAATCTTCAATGCACAGGCTTACTGGAATTCCCACGTGGTTCAGAAAACTCGCACCCTTCGAAATAAATGTTAACTTTTCAATGCGATAATGCCCAGCGACAAGAGCTATGACACAGGTCGCATTCTAAGGCATCAAAAGTTAAACCCAGCTCTCACGCTCCAGGCGCCATCTATTGCGTGAAGTTAGAACATCAGTACTGTAAACATCTTTTCCAATTTTACCTTACCTCACCCCACACACACACTTTTAACCTTGGATATTTTTAAATCAAGTCACAGGGATTTTTATTTTTGACATAATAAAGTTTGCAGGTTATCCCTAAACAGGAATGATTCCTTTAAATGAGATCACTGCTAGGTTTTTAAGAGAAATATTTGGTAAATGGATATAGCTACTGACAATAAAACTCGTTTTAATCAAAATATATATAATTAGCCCGCGGTCACTCGCGCCTGTTTTTGCTACCGCCGTTACTCGCGGAGTGTAGAGAACACCCCAAACTCTTAACACGTGTATTTAAATATGAAAAAAAATTTTAAGTCTCAATTATGATATAAATTTATGAAGTACAAGATGTTTTTTGTATCATACAAACAAAATTGTTAAATTTATTGCATTCAAATGAGACTAGCATTAATTAAAACCTGCCAAAATTTTCTATTTGGTGAAAATACTACAATTTTTATATTTTTCATAAACAAATAAGCAAAAACGTTTTGTACCAGTAATAAATATACTTTATAATTAATGATAAGGATAGTAAAAAGTAGAAAAATAATATTTTAACTATTTTCAAACATTCAGAGCAGACTGTATTCATATGCTTTTACTATATTTCTTTATATTAGCACAAAAAGCAAAATAATTTTACTTCTTTTTACCCTTGGACAAACAGCAACCGCCCCTTTTTGGGTGACTAATGCTCTTTTTTAATATATTCCCTTGTTTCAGTAAAGCTTTTAAGTGTTTTGTTAAGGCTTGGGAGATCCGATCTCATATCCCACTGTGGGCTGCACATGATCCATTCTAATCTCTCTAATAATTTTTGAATGGGTCTCAATATTTTCAGGAAGAATCAAAATGATAGACAATGCAGCTACACTCCTGCAATATTAAGTAGATGATAAAATATTCGCAATGGCCAACGGTTTTCATATTCGCGATACATCATATATACTGCACATTTCATCAGTGGTATCACACCACCTGTATTATAAAAATTTACAATTTCAAATTTCATCTTTCCAACTTTGGTTACAAAATTGCGCAGTTATCGAATTCACTTAGTTCATCTTGACAATCTGTCGATACAGTATCAAATAGACGACGAAGTCGCTGTTTTTCCCTTTCCCATGAAGTTTTTGTCATAATTTCTGGAAAATGTTTTGAAAAAATTTTTTAAAAAATTATATTTTACAATTATTTTATAGAATTATACTATTTTTATACCACATTTATTAAAATTTTAAATAAAATATTCATGCATATTAATATATTTGAAAAAAAAATGTAAACGAAAAGAGTAAAACGTACTATTTCGTAGATACGTCGAGTACGAAAATATAACTCAATCACTCGCGGGGTGTTCTCAGCACCCCAGATAAACTTTTGAAGGTTGTTACATTCCAATCGTCTTAGCGAGATTGATTACATCAGGCCTGAAGGTTCAATGACCTAAAATGGGCAGCTACAGAAAAAATCGTGGCTCTGTGCATTCTTTTTAGAATTGTAAGGCTTTTCTTGTTGCTGGGGTGTACAGAACACCCTGCGAGAGTAATCGCGGGTTAGAGAACATAATATTAAGGTGACCAATCGTCCTCCTTTTCAATATTTTAAAACTGATCAGTTAATCTATTCAGAGATGAACCAAACATGTTTCTCCAATATGTCAGAAGAATGGTCTGAAACAAATATCACTGGAAATAACAGTTTTCAAAGGTGTTTTTTGATTTCATTGCAAGTAAATTAGGCATATATAGAAAACTGTGTTAAGTTTTTATTGAAAGAAATGCCTGATATTAGAATCGATGACAATTGTCTGTTTAAAGAAATTAGAAGACTGAATGCACATTTAAATTCTGATAAATTGGAACAATTGGTAAATCATCGGGCTGATATTGATAAAAGATGGGTGGAAATACTTAACCATTTCAAAAATGAACACTTTCTATGTGATAATTTAGTTATTCTTGGTGGAAATTATGTTGTGCTGACCCGGCAATAATGCAGAAATTGAAAGAGTTTTTTTCAGTTGGTAATGATTTTGGGCAAGTGAGAAATCAAGATTGAATGTTGATACTTAAGCTGTATAGCACTGACTGTAAAGCTCAATATAAAAGGCAATTTTGCTCCGAAATTTCCAATGTATTAGAAAATGATATATTGACAAAAAAAAAAAAATTCAATGGGAAAAATACTTGCTTCTAAGTAAATAACTAAAAGGAATCTCACAAGTGTACTCATGCATTTTTTATTTGAATTAATATAATGTTTCATATATTTATGTTGTAACTTTTTCTTAAATTTTTTGCTCGCGTCCTCTTTTTCATTGTAAGAAAACTGGTCACCTTAATAATATCAAACACTTTTAGTAAATGATCATTTAAAATTAAATATTTGATTTCTTTTGCCGCATTTTTCATTATAAATTAAATATGATTATTCACAAATGTACATATATAATTATCACTGCATAATATTTTTCTGATCTAAATTTAGAAAAATATTAAAGTAAATAGTTACTTAAAAACTACAGTTTATTCGAGGTGTTTTTCCAACATAACAAAATTCTGATATAATTATCATAAACGTGCACACTTATGTATGTCGTATCATATTTGTCTTTAAAAAGGTTATTATAAAATCTAATCAAACTTTATTTTGTTTATATATATATATATATATATATATATATATATATATATATATATATATATATATATAGTTATGAACAGATTTATATGAATCTAAATTTAGAACAAAAAGTAAGTAATTATGTACCTTAGAAATTGTCAGACTTTTAAAAGATCCACTGAGAATCTTACCTTTTATAGAAATAAACTATTTATTTTATATAATTATCATGTTAAAAAGTTACAAGCATGATTGGGTCATTAATATCTGTTACAGTTTTGTTCTTTAGCCTTTCTATTTCTATCCATTTGGAAAAATAACATATGATGATTATAGACTTAACATTTTTATAAATGTCATAATATCAAATTCTATTTTTTCAAAAGGTTTTTTGGGAATTTCATGAATTAAAAGAGATTCTTTAACACATTAGCCTTTTGAAATTTCTCTGACACACCTCACACTCAGATACCCTTTTCTCAATACTTTTAGACATTCCTGGCCAAAACATTATCTCTTTTGTCCTATTTTTACTTTTCTCTATATCCAAATGGCATTCATGTAGTATCATTTTTTAAAATAGGAGTTACAACAATTTTAGTCTCTCTTTAAATACTAATTCAAATTCAATAAACAGATCATTTTTAAATTTAAAGTATTACATAACATTAGCAGGAACTTTTTTGAATATGATCAGGCCAACCTTTTATAAAATAATCATATACAATATTCAGTTCAGGATCTGACTTAAGGCCAACGCCCATATTTTGAAAAACTACCTTTATCCAACAGATGGCGTTGTTTGCAACTCCGATGACGTCGAAGCGATAATGTTTGTAAAAAGATAACCCGTCGTTACTATAGCAACGATGTGTGGTTAAGAAATGATTGACAGATATAGTCGGTTTCAGAACGCATGCGCAGTTGCAGTAAAATAAACAAACTATTCAAAACCATAATCAAATGGTGAGGACAAAGGGGTGCAGTGTTGGTTGAATGAAGGGGGGAGAAATTTTTGTAAGTGCTGTCTTGCAGTCTTTTGCGCAGTCTTTTTTTCTAAATCCGTGCAAATATTTTGGGATATCCACAAGTGAATGAACAAGTACGCTTACATTTTCTTGGGTATCATAAACATTGCCCATAGGGTTAAGAATAAAGATAGAATTTAAAAAAGAGTTTTAATTTTGGGTGGAAGGATTTGATAGACCTCCAGTTTTATTTTTGTACAGATATCTTTTTTATTTGTATTAGCGTATTTAATTCAATCTTTTTTGTTTGATAGATATGAAATAAATTTCTTTCTGCTCATATCTTAGATACAAATTGTGTTTGAAATTGCTATGTAAGAATACTCATCAGGAAATAATCATTTTCAATTTGATTCTTTCACCAGAAAATGTTACTAGAGTAATTATTTCACAAATAGTTTGTATAATTCTGTTTTCCAACACATCAGTTTCTTGTTTTATAAATTAATGTTATTATTTCCGATACGCATGAAAATATGACAAAAATTTCACTAAATTACAGTCGTCGCTAAACCTGAAAAGTTCGTTATTTGGAAAAATCTCTCGTGAAAGGATTTAGATTATTCAATATAGTTAAAACCACTTAAAAACAAATTTTAAATTCACATAACTATACATTATTATAAAATTAATTGTTCACTAATCTTTTGTAAGTTAATATCTATTTATTTTACATATCTTACCTATCAAAAAGAATTCGACTAGGAAAGCGGTAGAAAAAACAACTTTGTCAAGAAATACTCAGTATTTCCAACTTTAAAAAATTACTTTTGTATTATGATTAACGAATTTTAATAACATTTTCCAATTTTAAACCTACAAGTAATTTTAAACATTTATTATTTTATGACCAGTACTTTAAGAAAGTGTGTCCTTCAATTTAACTACTGGTAAGTCTATTAATTTGTTTTGAGTTTTTTTTTTTTTTTAATGTTTTCTCTCATTCCTTGCATCTTTGCAGTGCACGAAATACCTCATCAGGCGTATTTTTCTTTACACACAATTCAAGTCTAATCGTTTCAAATGATTTTACTCGCTCATTACATCACATGTAGGTCCAGAAATATTTCAAAAACAGAGAGAAAAAAAAAATCGAATCCCAAGAGAGAAAGTTCGATAAATGGAAAATGCATTTAGCTATTTGTGTGTGTGTGGAGGTTATTTGATGAAGAAAATCATAAAATGTTCTTGGTTCCAGGAAAAGTTCGCGAAATAGAGAAATTCGCAAGATAGAGTTTCGCAAAATGGAGGGCCGACTATATTATATTTATCGAATTAATTTCCAAATTAAGTTTCCTTTTTATTACACTTTCTTAAGTTGGTATGGAATTGAAAACCGGTTTCCTTGTTGAATTTTAATTATTGTTCTTATAGATAATCCGAGGAAAAGCATGAATATTGTTAAATTTGGAAACCTGGAAGAAACAGGAACATTTTTAAAATATAAAATTAAATGTTTTAAAAAACTAAATAGCGTTCTCAGATCTAAATTTATATAAAACTTTTATAGAACATATATATATATATATATATATATATATATATATATATATATATATATATATATATATATATATATATATATATATATATATATATATAAGTCTTTTCAAAAAAATTTCAAAATTATCTTGAGCAGAAAAAAAATTTTATTGAATGGAAAACCCTTTCATATCTTCCAAAATGAAAATCTGAGAAAAGCACATATAAAATTTGTAAAGGCATAAAAGAGAAACTAATAATGTCTGTAAATCTCTAATTTTTTAATGCGTTTTTTTCCAACTGAAGAAGGTAATAAAATAGCTTGTAATTTTCTATGAGACAAAAATCGCTTTAACCTATAATTATATCATATAGGAGCTAATCTCTGACTGCAATGTAATGGTATTAATAATAAATCATTATTATTGTTGTTACTAAAAATCAATAACTGTATGAATCAAAACTTGAATTTAACTTTACATATGCAGCATAGAATAAGTCTAATTGTCATACATCACTTTGATACTACTGGTACTGCAATTCATGGTTAGCTGTTCTGTGATTAAATGGTTTAATTTTTTTTGATAAGTATGTAACTATCTTTTTATGGATAATGTTTAAGAAAAAGGATTTAAATTAATTATTTATAAAGTTTCATTTTTAAAATCGGTCTTTTAAATAAAATAACGTAGTATATATATACATTACATACGTTCAATAAAAGTATATTAATCACTTGAATTAATGAAATTATATACTGATGTATAAAATAACACTTTGTTATAAGCAGATTTCAGCCTTTATTACTATATATATTTTTATGTTACTAATAATTTTTGAATTGTGCAATCATTGAAGATATTTAATTAACGTAGCAACTCTTTTATAAATCAATACAAATAATTGGATTTTAAAAATATGAACAAGCCAACTAGCTGATTCTTTGGGGTGACAAAAAAGAAGAAGAAAAAAAAATTCTTTGGGAGGAGTAGAAATTCCTTTCAAACAGCTAAAGGAGACACAGTAACAGCTAGAATGCACAAGTTTTTTCTTGCATAATGTACGATGAGCAATTTTCGTCTCTGAACAGTGAAGGGCAAACGGGGGTCAAACAGTCGTAAAAACCACAGATTGAGCTTCTATTCCTCCCCCTTCATTGTGGAGGGACCAAAAGGGAGACACCAGATACTTTTTTTGCCTTCAGTTTATGTCGTTTAAAATGGAATTCTTAGTACACAGTTTCACAGTTTTGTCGTATTTTCATGAATACCAGGAATAATAACATTAATTTGAAAACAGAAATGAAATGGGGTTAAAAAGATTATAACAATTTATGAAAAAGGCTCTGATGACCATTTTACAGAAAATTTACGCTTTCTTTAAAAGACTCATATCGAAAACTTATGCTCTTGATGAGTATTTATAAGGCATCTTTACCAGAAATTCAAATTTATGCAATTTGTTTCTACCATTTATATTTTCTTAAACAGGATACTCACATAATGTAGCCTATTTTCTGGGTTACTACATTAAATGAAGTTGTTATTTGTTATGAAACACACACACACACATGCGTAAAAAATTAAAACAAGCAATACGTAACTGAACGAAGTATGTCAAAAAACCCATTTAAAATTTGGGACAGTTACAAATGGTTTTAATACATTTTCAGAAAACGGGAAAATTCTTCATGAAAATTTTACAGATACAATAAATAATTTAAATCCACGCCATTCTTAAAATATAAATCACTTATTGAACAAATGACGATAAATAAAAACAAGAGGGGATAAAACCCCCCACTTTTTCCACACCACGAAAAGAAATTTTTTTGATTTAATGGACGTTCTAACAATGGAACCTCTAATGGGCCCATTTTAAAATAAAACTTTAGAGACAAATGTCGCAATAATTCAACAAGGGTCAACATTTAAAGGAATATTAAATTTTTATAGAAATGCGAAACACCTAATGCTATACATCTCATTTATTTGCCACATTAAATGTTTTATAATAATTTTCAGCTTATATAAAAAAAATTTGACTTAAAATAAGATTTTAACTTTGAATAAGGCTTGTTAAAAAAATGTACATTTAATCTTGGGATTCGTTGAGTACATGAATTCTAATGTATCACAAAAAATGGATTATAGAAAAAAAAAAAATAAATTATACATCAAATGTATCATTCCTTTATAAGATATATACAAAATTTCTAAGAGGATTTAAATTTTGTTTATTTATGACAATATGTTTTTGACATGCAGAGTGTGAATACTTGTAAGATTTTAACTTACCATTATCGTTTTGAGAAAGAAATTTTCACATTATAACATAGAGAAAACAAATTTTCTTTTTATTTTTTTTGGTTTTTGATTAAAATTATAAAATTTATGATGAATCATAATTTACTTTTATTTCTAATTTGACTATTTTAAGTTTTAACACCAGGTGTGTCCCAAAATTTCCCTGCATTTAAATGAAAAAAATAAATTTAAAACATTTTATAACTATTTTAATAAATTTACTGAAAACAAAATATAAATTTTTTTTCTTAAAAAAAAATTAATTTAAAATTTTGGGATTATTTTATTGTACCTTTTTCTACAAAGATATGTTTAATTTTTTTATGAAATGTTATTTTTATCACCACTGTTTTGTGCTATTTTTCGCAACGCTTTTAATAAAAATTTGAAGATGAAATCTAGGTAGAAGAAGCTTAAATTGAAAGGGAAATTTTTTTTTTAAAAAAAAATGTAATAAATAAATTTCTTAAATTTTTTTGAACTGAAAACATTAGTAATTACTGCATTGACTGCAAGAAAACATTTTTTTTAAAAAAGGGAACATTCGTGTTTAGGACTTTCGCCACGAACATCCCCACACTTCAGGGGTATCAACGACTACCCTGTTTTGTCCGCCGATGTATGGTGGACAATCAGCTTCAAAAAAGGGGGAAATAAATTCGCTGGAAGCGCCGTCTTTAAGGGCATTTTTCTCACAAAAAAACCCCCGCCCGGGTTAAGTCTCACAATCAGTTCCCGTTCTGTAAAGAATTTATCTCGCACTTCCCTTCTTTTTATTCTGTAAAATATTTATTTGTACTTCCTTCTTGAAATGAATTTTCTCTTCTTATAATTAAAGAATTAGTTTATATTTCCTTTCTTTTCAGTTCTTTTAAAAAATTTATTTCGTACTTCCTTTCTTGAAATGAATTTACTTTTCATGTAATTAAAGAATTTGTTTATATTTTTACAAATTAATTTATTTTTTATATTTATTTACAAATCAATTTATTTTTCATATTTAGTTATTAATCAATTTTTTTTAAAATTTATTTATAAATCAATTTATTTTTCATATTTATTTACAAATTAGTTTACTTTTCATATTTTTTTTAGAAATTAATTTTCTATTGTCATGAAATGAATTTACTTTTATATTTATTTACAAATTAATTTATTTTTATACTTAATTAGAAATTAAAGTAATATTAATCTTTTAAATTTAAATTTTACAGTACCCCGACTTTGAAAATTTCAATTTATATTTTTTTGCAGGGGGTTTTCCCGGTTTTGTAAATTTTATTTGGTTTACTAATTATTTTAATATTGTTCTAAATATCGTAGAAACAAAATAGAGGTTTTTAACATAAATGTAGGGGTATAAAAAAAACATAAAAATTTCCAAAATTTTCACCGAAACGGCGAATTTTGGGTAGTCAATATACCCTTTAAAAAAAAAAAAAAAAAAGTAAAATGTCTTAACATGAAAACTTTTTTTGTATTGCTTATGTAGAATTTCCAAAAGGAAATGCAAGAAATTTATTATTTTGGACCGGATATAACGAATAACCCCGATTTAACGAACAAAAAACTGCAAAAATCAACATTGAAGAAGCAAAAAAACCATATGCAAAACTACATTTAAACCCAAAGCCCGGTAACCAAATGGGGGATAGCCATTAATACTGAAAAAACCAATGCAATAATCTTCAGAAAACAAAGAGCTAACAATAGCCCTCCACCCCTTCAAATTTGATCAAACAATAGAATGGACTTCGAAATTAACTACCTTGGACTTATACTTAATGACAACCTCCCTAAAACCCCCCACTTTTATAAATTGTAAAAACTGGGAAAAAATTTACGAAAAAGACCTCGTGAAGAAAATCCAAATTTTGTAAAAAAAGATTTCGATAAAGCAGATCTCCGCCCCCCATTTTCACGGTGCTCGATCTGGGGTCAGCAGCCAAAAGCAATAACAATACCAAAGAATCCAGAATAGAGCACTACGAACAATAGCCAGAGCTCCCCATTTCCTCCCGAGATATATTCTCCATGAGGAACTGAGAGTAGAACCAATCCACAATATTATAGCGGAACTGGCCTCTCGATTTCATTCATCCATTCCCTCCCATCACAACGATTCAATCAATGCTCAAAACAACTTTAGAAATCTCCCCCCATCCACCCACCGTATGCCGCACAGAGCTACTTTTCTACTTTCGAGTTTCTGAGTATTGAAACGACGAATACAACTTCACGAAAACTACGTCATCAAACGCCCGTTTGAAGCACTCCCTTTTCGCCCTTTCCTTCTTCGCCTCGAGCGAAACTTCTCCTCCCCCCTCCCACTCTGACAATCAGCTGATGCGTCAACTGATGCTTTTTCTACTGGTCCTCTGAACCAGTCCCCTCTTCGTCCGACTACCTAACTGTAGAAGAAGCCTAGAGCTTATAGGCTGGCTCTTAGACGAACAATATATGCCAAGCGGTCCGATTGTATTCGTATTCATTTAATTATATTCATGTTTAATTAATTTAGTTATGATATAATAGTAGTAGAAAATAGTAGGCGCCTTCACATATATTTGACACATTTTGTATGCAGGTTCCAAAAATATAATAATAATACATAAATAGATTAGAATTTTACGTATATAATTACGTTTTAAGTTTAAATAGCTATCATACGCTGAGCACACATAGTTAACTCTCTGATAAATATAATTGTGGAAGGAAAGAGAGAAGGAGAAACTTATCTTGTGATTGGTTCAGAAAATTACTTAAACATATTTATTTAATAATTAATTAAATACTGAAATTTAAGAAAACATGGTACGATTTATAAAAAAAAACTTTGATTTAATGGTTTTTCCAATTTTTTTGCTAGTAACCTAAATACATGTATTCATAAAGCAGTTTTTGTGCACAAAATGCTACAAAAATCTAACCATGTAATTTCTTACAAAATAATTTATGAAGGGATTTTAAAATTCTACTCCTTCGACATCAATTGACGATCGCACATGAATTTTGATTTGCACGTACGTCAAGCTATGTAGAACAAAAGGCCGTATAAGTTTTTTTGCTATTTTAAAAAATGTATGTCCAAATTGAATTAATTTTTAAAAACTAAGTATTGCTTTGATTCCAAAATGTACACCAACTTTTGTTTCTTGTATTAATAGCAACAGTTATATATGTTATCGTTAAAGTGTACAATTCAGTTATTTCATAGAATAACTAGATATTTCATGAAATTACTAGACAAGTCAGTTAAAGTATATAATATACTTATACTATAATACATGATTTAGAAGTGAATGTATTCATATTTAATACATTAGAATAGAGAAATATTAAAAAAGTACCGTTAGTATTTCAATTAAGGTATAAGACTACGTTCGTGATTTTGGAAAAGCTTATAAATGGATAATATTTATGATATTTAGAGCTACTTAGAATAGAAAACATATATAAAATATTTTTAAGAATATCATTACAAAAAAAATTATTTAAGTACAATATTTTAACGAAAAATGAACATAGAATGACCCATTTTCAAAACATTCTCTTTTTATGAAAAATGCTTCTATTGTAATAATACTTTTCCTGTATATAGCTCAGAACTCTGTCCAGAGGCTGAACTAGAATTTTTGATACATATATCTTAGAAGTGGATTTATCCATATTTTACTCCAAAAGAGGGGAGAAATTTTAAGAAAAATCGCCGATAGAGTTAATTCAAATGGTTGTAACTCTGAAAATAATGTAAATTTATCAAAAATCCTTGTTCAGACTCTCTAGAGAATTCTTTACTTTATATAAGCCAAGTGTTTTTATTATAGAAGCATTTTTTATAAAAGGAGAACGTTTTGAAAAAAGGTTACACGTGTCAAATATTAGGCCTAACATGTCCGATATGTAAGTAAAAAGTTCGGCGATTTTTCGATTCTCGCCTTGGCGACAATCGAAAATCGCCCACCCAAGTTGGCGTCGAAAAACGTGACCGGAGACCGGGTGTGCATAATACATCTGTTCCAACTAAGAGACGGCGGAACCCGACTGGAAAACAAGGGAAATCAGGGTAGCCAGAATCTGGCGCAGAATCACCCAATAAAGGCGCAGAAAAAAAATTGCCGAAAAAAATCCGTATATCGAACTTATGCCCATTTTTCTTATATAACAGATATAAACGTACTTTTTAAGTTTATTTTTCCTCTTAATTTTTTCCCATATAACTGGCAAAATGAACATAATGACACTATTTAATTTTGAATTAAATAATATTCAAATTAAAAATTCTAACCCTCAATATTAAGGAAAATTTAACCTATTATAATAACAAATACTAAACGAACTAAAATCATTTGATAAGAAATTAATTTTAATGTATCTACATCCGGCCACGTGTATAAGTTATTTTATTAGTAATGGAATTCCTTTATAACATCTTCATTGCATGAACCTAAAAGAATTTGAATGAAACGAAAAATCCTTTATGACAAAAATATATATCTCAAATATTTCACAAAAAATCATCAATCTGCTTATAATATGGTATTCATCGCAAATTTTATCTCAATACATATTTTCCCTTCAACGAGAAAATTTTAACCTTGTTCAGTATTACGGAATGCGCAGACATTTTATACTACAAAAATGAATGAATAAATTCAAGGAGAATCGAATGTTGTAAAAATATGCTTCTCTTGGTAAAATGGAACATAAAATTAGATCTGGAGCACTCTTCTAGGTAAAATAAAATTACGAAATATATTGAATTGTTTTGTAAAATGTCACGTTAAAATAAACTCTGAACTTGATACTCATTCACCAAAAATAATAATAATAATAAAACGACGATTAAATTGCTTAGGTACTTAAGTAAAAAAAATCTAATACTCAGAAAACATAATATTTTTACCGATGATCGGGCTAATATATATAAATATGTACAAAGTATTATGCGAAAACCGCGTTATTTTCGAGGACAACTTCCTTTTGCGTTCTATCAATAATGATTTTAGAACATTAACATCAATTAATATTTAAAATATAAAAACAACACATAAAAGGAAATTAAAGGTCCATTACCTAGTAATAATCTTCAATGCACAGGCTTACTGGAATTCCCACGTGGTTCAGAAAACTCGCGCCCTTCGAAATAAATGTTAACTTTTCAATGCGATAATGCCCAGCGACAAGAGCTATGACACAGGTCGCATTCTAAGGCATCAAAAGTTGAACCCAGCTCTCACGCTCCAGGCGCCATCTATTGCGTGAAGTTAGAACATCAGTACTG
>BMAV01017403.1:45392-60065 GCA_019973955.1 Trichonephila inaurata madagascariensis | reverse complement strand
TAATCGTATTATATTATCTTTTAAACGTATTGCTATAATGTTAATTCGTATCATCCCTTCTAAACAGGTTGCTTTATCTAAATAAAAAAATATTTAGCAGTTAGAACACATAAATTTATCCCCTTTTAAACATATTGCTGTAAAATTATGAAATACAGGTGTTCGAGATGAAGAAACCCAGAATTTTTTTTTTTCTTAAAAAACTTTTTTTTCATAAAAAATTACATTATATAAAAAATACCTTAATTGAAAAATTACCCTTAGCTTTTAGCAGAAAGCATTCCTTATAATACAAATAACAAACTCAAAAAATTTCATAAGAATATTTCATTTACTTTAAGAAATATCACTCTTACCGTTAACCATTTTATGTTCAAAAATAACATTCTTCTAAAAATTCAAAATAAGGTTTATATTTGCAATAAAACTTTTTAACGATTTAGGAAGGTTTTAAAACTCTCCAGATTTGTATGTTGTGCCTTCCTGAACCTCATACTTCAAACTTTTACAGTTTTGAAGGGCCTTTCTTTTTTACGAGACAGTTTCTTATCTAGTTTAGAATGCCTCGTAGAATCAACAATTTTCGTTTTGTCGAGGTACCAAAAATATCCTTTCATTTCAGAACATAATTTCATTCCTAACTTTTAAAGTCCAGCAAACCTAGAATTAAAAAGTATTACTGCGATATAACTCCTTAAACGGAGTGTTTGTTGCTCAACAAAGTTGTCTTTCGAGATTATACTCCACACGACATTGTTAAAATTTTCATTGCAGTTCTGAGATTTTCTTAGGAGATTTTGATCGCTAAGTTCCTTATAAGTCTTTTTAATAGAATTAATGACTGAATTTGGTAGATCCGTTGATATTTCTATCGACGTTTCTCCAACAAATACTGCTCTCTGGAAATCTCTTCTTTTTTGGCCGCATTGATCTTGTTTTTGGCATGACAACTTTAATTTAATTAAAAATAACTATAATTCTATATAAATGTACTAATAAAAAAGTTATAAAGAGATCTAGTTTTGTACACAAATGATAAAAAGATAGCAACTCGTTTAAATCAAAACCAACATTGCAATCAGTTAACTGTTTCCCCTATTTTAAAGCAAAATATATCTATTAAAACATTTATAAAGTGAAATAAAGTTTACTAAACATGAAAAGAATTCGTTAAAATATTTTAAATGAGTAAAAATCTTATTTTTTGCCGGTGAAAATCAACCTAAAACTCACACTTCCGGTTTCGATTTGGGCTTACTACATCAAACAAAAACAGCTATAACTTTTTTTCTAGCTGACTCAGAATTAAAAGTACGATAGTTTCAGTAAGTTTATTAAACAGGCTACAAAAATAGACTATAAAATAAATTCAGATTTTTTTAATGAAAATGGTGATTTTAAACCATTCGGATACCTTAAGTTATTGTAAAATCGATCCCTAAAGTTGCTTAAAACATCCTTAAGGATATTATAAAAAAAACTGCAGGTCAAAAAATTAAAAATTACAAAAGGATTTTAAAATTTTCCAAATTTTCTTCAAAAAATTTAAATATTTAAAATTGTGTGAATAATATGCGAAAAATTTCATCTCGTATCATTTTCTTGAATATAAACATTATATGAAATGCTAAAATATAATTTTTAAATACATAAATAAAAAAACTGTTCAAAAGGTACCAAGTCCCCTTAACTACCTTATCTTAATCTTACCTCTGGGCAGGGACTTCTTAAGGCATAGGCCAACTGGGTCCAAGCCTCTTCTACAATGAAGGCCTCGTCTCGTTTTCGACTCAGCCTTAGATCTTAATTCGAAAAATTTCAACGGTCAAATGTTATTTCCGGTTATATTTTCCAAAAAACTGGGAATTTCGGACGATATGTCAACTGGCTACATGGGATGACCGTCTTCCATGTATAGGCATAAACCTACCACCATACACCATTATTACTCATCCAATCAAAAGGCGGCAGTCAGTCGAGCCGGTTTGTGCGATTGTAAGTCATGCACATTTATTTGTTTCAGGCTATTGTTTGTACGAGAACTTATGTTATGTACTGTGTCGATTTTTAAGTGACTAAGATTTTTAAGTGAGGCCTACACCTATGTAGGGGCCCAGGGCCTACTTTTTAGGGCCTCGAGAAGTCTTGCGACGTCTCTGCCTCTGGGTATATACTGCTATTATAGTTCAAATTATTGCTTGTGCTTCAGGAGTGTGTGATAAAACATTTTTTTCCAACAAATAAATTTAAATCCATACGAAGTACTTTTTTGCTATAAATAACTAAATACATCCCATTTCTCCTACCAATGCTCTAAATGTCTTAACAGGTAACAAGGTCTCTGCCTGTGTGAGAATTCTGCTTTTGTGTGTGTGTTTTTAACCATAATTTTACGTTTACACCCGTCGTTTTATTTGCTTCTTTGTAACAATAATGTCCAGAAAGGAGTATTTTAGAAATTTGGACTATTAAGATAGCTTATCAAGGGGCAGGACCCCAAAAATTCAGTTAGCTCTTTAGGCCTCCCCCCACCCCACAAAAAACCACGATCTGTCACAGTTTATAGTAAAGAAATCGTATCCATAAATGGATACAAATTTCTTTCTTTTCAAAATTAGATGATTGTGCTAGTGAGAAGAATAAAATACACAAGCTTAAAAAAAGTACATTTATTATTCCAAATGCCCCCTTTTTTAAAAAAAAAAAAAGTTTTAAACTTCAAAAATGTAGATACACAAGCATAAAATTATTAAAGTTACATTATTTTTCCAAAAAAAGAAAGAAAAAACCCATATACGTACATTGGAAAATTCGATACATGACATACACAATCCCCCCACATTTTTGCTTCTAATACTACATACAGTTAAACAGTAGTTTGCAAATGTACATGATTTTCAAAGTATTGTAGCTCTTTTATACACACAGTACATTTTACCAAAAATTCTATGTTTATTTCCTTAAATAAAATTACACACACACAGGGTAAAGTCCAAACTTTCGTTAAAAACAAACCTAAGCTTTATTCAGTTTAGATTAAATTAACTTTTATTAAACTAAACCCAAAAGTTTAGTGAGAAATTATCATTTTAAAATATAAGATAAAAATATGTAGTGCAGCAATTGTAACAATAGTTTAAAATACAATAACATTTTAATTTATATTTCAAGTGCTTTTTATTTAAAAGGCTTAAATAATCATAAAATTAAATTAATTAATTAAAATTAATTAAAAATTTTTAATACAAATAAAAATTTTTGAAAAATAAAACTTTAGATTAAATTTAGATCATGATGCAATTCTCATTGATTTTATGCTCACACAAATACATATAATACACTTTATAATTTAGGCAATAAAGAAACCTGTAACAAGTCAGGGTATAAAAGAAAAATAATTAAACAATTCTGATGACAATTTTTGATGCAAGATGAGATAAAGGTAAGAGTAAATTTATAATATAGATTCACACACACACATTTTCTGATTAATATATTAATAGAATGTACAAATTCATTCTAATTAGCATTTCACAACAATGCTTATGGTAATTATATTTTAATATTTCTGTTTACAGCAGATATTGCAAATCCTATATAAAATTGATATTACACAAATGTCTTACCAAAAATTTGAATCCGATATCCCAAACTTCTAAATAGACAATCAACTGAGAGAAAAATTATTAAAAAATCCAGAAGAATAAAATTTGTCTTCCATAATATATTGAGATCAATGCAATACATACAGATTTTCTTATATATATATATATATATAGTTTGTTTTAAAACAAATTACATTTAATGACATTTGGAATCTATGATACTAAAGAGAGCCAATGCAAAATAATTTTTTATTGTATGTTTGTTACATATTAATAATTATATCCATACAGTATCAAAAATATATGAATCACTTATTAACCTTCTTTCATTACAATATAAATGCATCATGCATCTTTTTTTTTTAAAAAAAAAAATCAAAACCATAATAAATCATAATATTTGTATAGATGAAAAACTTATATCTATATATAACAAAAAATATTGTGGTGTAACCAAACTATAGTAACCACGAAATTTTGGCACATACATGACCTCACATCTACTGAGTAGAAATCCATTATATATAAACAATTTTACTTATAAAAATTTCTACAAATTACATCAGTTTGATATTTTTTTCGTATATACAATTCTTTAAAGCTTTCAAGATTTCTAAAATCATACTTAGTTTGGTTTATGATTTAAAAAAATTACATTATTTGAAGCATTACGAAGTAATGAATAAAAATTACTAATTAGAGATAGTTATTGCACGATCTGATTGCACTTAATTTTAATTATGATAAAAAATAATGGACATAATCAACCTATATTTAGTAATAAGTCCATTTTTATGAGCAAACATGTCATTAGATAAATAAGAATATTCACTGCTTGGTAGAGTTAAGAGGTATACATAATTTTCAAATCACTTATTTTGATTGATTATGATAAAATCAACTGATTAAGTAACTATTAACAGATTATATTGATGATTCTTAACCGTGATAACAAGATTTTTAAAAAATCACTTGGTGCATTACATTTTAAAACAAAGAATGTTTAGTAATAGGTAATGATTTGTTTAAATTTTTTAAAATTCTCTTGTCTTTTATGTTAACATATGCAAAGAAAAATAAAATCCTAATTAAAGCAAGAATTACAAAGAAAGCCATAGTAACTTGGTTCTGATTATGATGGGAAAAAATGGAATGTATCATGTTGTAATACATAAATGAACATTTTCTTGTTGACAGAAAGCATAGTTTAAACTAAGTACATGAAAAAGAGAAAGCTTCACAAAATGATTAGATGAGTGTTAAAAAAGTCTTTTTAAATTCTCTTTTTATCTCTTGTGCTGGCATATATGAAGAAAAGTAAAATCCCAATCAAGACAAGGATTATTGGGAGAGCCACAGTAAAGAATCTTCTTTTATTTTCAGCAAAATCTTTCTTCCTTTCCCTTTTCTCTTTCTTGCTTTCCTTTACTTTTCCTTTCAGTTGACGCATTTTCTTTCAAAACTGAAATTAAATTTTAATTAATTTCATACAATGACACTATTTAGCAAATGCCACAATTATATAGATATTTAGAAAATTAATAATTTGTTATTCATTAAGTTGATATATACTTCAAATACATAGGTATAAAATACATATAAATATCACATGTATTTTATACCTAAGTCTATTATTTTAAAAGGTATATTTAGATTTAAAAGTTTTTCACAAAATGATTGTTCATGGAGCAAATAATCAAAGGAAAAATACACTAACATTTCTATAATTAATATTAACTAAGACTGTTGTAAAAGAGAGAACACACTTCTGAAATATACTCTTAAAAATGTAATTTAAAAATTAATTTCTTAAAAGTATTTTGAAAATTCTAAAATTATTTAATTTTTCAAAAATATCATGAAATCTGAAGTTTTATTCCCATTTGTGTTAAGAACCACATTAGTATTATTCACAGCTTTTAAATCTTATCAAATATGACACAAGCAAAAAGGTTATGAAAATGATAAATCATGTTAAAAGAAAAGATTTCAATTATAGGAAAAATCTCAAACTCCATTTTTAAAGATAGGAGAGGAAACTATATAAATACTTTTTTCCATCACAGTAATATCATATATTTTTAGGTCAAATAAGTATATTTCTTCAAAGCTTTTGGTCTAATCTTAGAATTTTTATTTTATTTTTCTCAAATTCTCTTGGGTACCTATGTTATACATTATTAACCAATTTCACTCAATCCAAAAACATTGTTAAATTAAAATACAAATAATACATGCATAACCCAAAATGATACATGCATAAACAAAATTATTGTGTTTGTACATGATTGAGAATAGTTTTCTACTATTGGCTTCACACTGTGGCGTTTGGCAAAGTCTTTTCATTTGATAAATTGGTTAATGATAGAATATGTAAGGACCAGTGGTGTAAATAAGGGAGGCTTTACCTCCTAGAGTAACAGATTTTTAAAATTTTTATCTCTCCTCACTTTTATCTAAGTGTTTTTTAGAATGTAATCCCTCTCATAAGAATTCTGTGTACATTACTGTGGTAATTATCCACTCTTAATAAGTTGGCATCATTAAAATCTGTTTATTTTTTTTTCCCCAGTTAGATCATTCTTAAAATTTTTCTTCAAAAGAGAAAAATTACACAATAATAAACAAAGTTATATTTTTATTGCATCCTAAATGATTAAATGAAACAAAGAAACAGTTGTTAACTCAGTTCCAATAAAAATGAACCACAAAATTAAAGATCAGGAATGAAATTAAAAATGCCATTTATTATGACAGAAAAATTTCTTTTAGAAAGCATACTATGGTTCCAATAACAGAAAAGAAATGTATTACACCATCAACCAATTTCAGCAAAAAAAAAAAAAAAAAAAGACATCACCAGTTCAAAAACTGTTACTAAATTCTGTCATCATTATTATTACTGTGTTTGAATGTGCACCAGAACAGTTTCCACTTTTGGCTGTATATCCCGACATTTTGTGAAGTCTTTTGATTTGATAAAATTGGTTGATGATACACATAAGTACAGAAAAGTCTATATGTTGACAAACAATGCATGTTTGTCATTTACTGCAATTTTTAAGCTCAATCTCAAAGTACTGTTTAACATCTCATGAATTAATGAACCATGCCAATACGTATCATATTTAAAAAATTCTAAGCTTTACATATAATCATAAAAAAAATAAAGCTTAGAATATTTTATATTTGAAGATATACAAGGACTACAATATATTTGTTTTTTCATTTTTTAAGTAACATGTTTTTGAAGTTAAATAATTGTAAGTTTAAAATAGAGACCCATAAAGATAATTAAAACAATATATTAACTATCCAATTTTAAAATTTACAATACTGTTAAAAAATATGGTGCTTATGTATTAGCTTGTCAACCAATAAATTGGATACAAATTTGCCCTAAAGTTTATTTATATACATATCCAAATTTAAATTGCACTTGATTACTTTAATTCCATTTTCAAAAACAACAAACAATCAGTAAAATTTTAAATTAAATATCAGTACTTATTGGTTAAAAGGACCATGGTTCTGAGCAGTAATCCACAGGAACATTAACGATATTATTTGATAAGATACATTTACTACAGACACAATGGTCAAACAGAATTGGGCATTTTTCCTATGTGTTTGGCTGCATGGTTCTTAAAACTGATGAATATTACAAATATCGGCTCAAGTGTAGTATAGGGGGGGCACATCGGATTTAGTGATTTTTTTTGGGATTTGGCGTCATGGTGATAAATGTCATGGTGATATATCGAATTCATTCTAAAATAAATAATAAATAATTCCAAAAAAAGTACCTTGGCGACCGCTTTTAGTCACCAAAAGAAAGGACTGCGCCAAGTGGCCCCTCTATACTACACTTGAACCAAAATATCTAACAACTGGTACAAATGTATTAGCGTCACTGCAGTCAAATTTGTGCCACACTAATTGTTCCTTTTTCTACCAAAATAATAATGGTTGTTTTTTTCCTAATAAAATATATAAGAATCTGTTTATGTTGTTCTCTTTGCTGTTATAATATCATGGTGGAATTTGGCTGTGATGACACTCATATGCAAGTACCCAACAACTGCTTAATTTACAAGTATTATCTATTTTTTAAATAAATAGATATGTTGTGCCATTAACACACTATTTGATGGGATGATCCTGTAACTTATGAAATACTCCACTACATTCTACTCCTTAAAAGATAGGTCCAAAAAATTCTAAACAAAAAAACATAAGACTACTTATAAAAAAAAGGGTACTTGCGCATTATCGCAACAATTGCCAATATTCAAGGTAACTCACCAAGTTGGCAACTCCAATTTTGAATTTGTGGTATGTGCTGAATTGGCAATAATGTGCTTTGTTTCATATAATGTTGGCAATAGGTTGCGATAATATGTAGATTCCAAAAAAAAGCTATTATGTTCAATCATGAACAGAAATCTCTTTTCGTTCTTGGCTATATACCACATCATTTAATTTTAATTTAGCAAATAACGGTTAAGGAGCTAACATGTTATAACCAAAAATACCAACACACAAGAAATTTACAAATTAAAATTTGTCACAGTTTTAATTTAAATTTTTGAAATATTCAATGTTTTTTTTTAACATCAATACTTAAAAATTTACCTTGTCAATAAATCAAAATACTAAAGTTAAATGCATATGTTTATCAATTTATGTATTAAATAAGAATATATTGCTTATAATATAATAACTAATAATAAGTACTTATTAAAACCAGTACTCCCTTTTTTTTCCTACGAAAGATGTAAAACTAATTTCTAAGAAAAATTTTAAAATAATGCATTGAAGAGACTTAAGAGTTTTCTTATTTTATGACTGAAATAATTTATTTTGTCACAAAACATTAATACTTACATTAAAAAGGTATAAACAATATATTATAACTAAAATAATATTGCATAAGAAATTATTTTAAAACCTTGTACATTTTTATAGACCTCAAAGTTTTAACAACAAAATATCGAAGTCACCATGATTTTTGGGTTGATTTTTGTCCGAATATCAATAACATGAACTTTCAATATGTAATAAATTATTTTCAAATGCTTCCAACATTTAAAATGTGTGATATTACTTGAATTGCAATATGCGTTGAAAATCAGAAAATGGTTTACCTAAGTGCAAGTAAAAAAATGTGCATTAACTACACACACTATAAATAGAAAACGTCTCAATCCAACAAGTGTTACGATTTACGCAATAAAATAATTATGTTCAAATATTTACCTTTCAAATCGACTTGATTACGCCACGTAGACTGACTAATATACGAATGATAGATCTCTCAGATTTTGAGTTCCAGATGTTCACGATCTATCGCATGCAAGATTAATGCATAAAATTTGGGTCGGTGAATTTATACATCTTTCCTTGTTGATATTGGCACTGACAGCCGAACGGAATAGTAAAACCGAAACAAACCATGTGTGCCGATTGCGATTACTCTGTTACCATTAATCGAATTAAAATTCAAACTGATATAAATTTCAGCTACATAAAACTAAGCAAAGACTATATTGTAATACTAAAACGAAATAAGGCCTAAATGCTCTTCAATAGTTCTCTGAAGTAAATATTGTTTGTTTATTTTTCACAATCTTGATTGCGATTGCTTCCAGAGGGAGGAGGAGGCACTTACCCCGGGACATGTATATAAATGCCTATCTGATAACTTCGTTATTTTGATTCACCGAAAACGACTTTTTCCTCTCTCGAGTCTACCAACCCCTTGGATAAAATATTTTATATTCATCAAGTGCAAGTAAATTTAGCAAATAGAATCTTACCTATTAGTTTGGCACGTTGGGTCAATACAAGTATATTTGAACTATTTTTTTTAACACGCTTTTATAAGTTTCACTTGTATGTAACGGAATCTTTGAACTCGATTTTTACCCACTTTAAAAGGTCAGATTAATTCGAAATTTTGCACACTTGTCAGGGACCGACGACAATACAATAATTTCATAATTTGTTTAGTTATCCTAACTATTATCCTCAGGAATAACGATTTTCAGATATGGCGACTAATTCATTACATCATTTGAAGATTTGGCGATTAAAAGATTAAGTTACAACCCTATAAAAGCGAAAACGTTTGCGTCAACAATTTCTTACCATAATATAAATGCTTCTCTAGTTTTTCTGAAATGGAATTAAAAAAAAAAGACTCGTGCATGTAAAAAAAATAAATTATGTTCTAACCCAGCATTTCTCAAACTGTGGGGCGCACCCTCCTGGGAGGGCATGATAATCCTACAGGGGGGGGGGGCACGAGCATATCGAAAAGTTCAAAATAAAAGATTTAAAATATTATTAATTTACCGAAAGGAAACAAAACAAAATACATTCTGTCATAATAAAAAATCAAATACATATTCACACTGATATAAGATACTTACAAATATATCAGGGCGGCAAAAAGTATTTAATAATTGATTTATCAATACTAAATTAAAAGCAAATTTAGTAAGTACTTCTGACTTTCATGTGTTTGTCATACACAAAATATAATACTGTTACGAATTCTGTGTAAATAGTGTAAATAATTTGTATTTGGATGTTTAATGCATTTATATTGCACTATGTTATATTTAAAAAATGTTAAAATTGTACTATTCACAAGCAAAGCCCCTTACGTTATAATGGCGATTCAATAAGAACTTGGCGAAATCTTGACGGTAGAGCCAAGTTAGCATCATTTTTGGCGACCAAGTTGGTGGCCAATTCGGCTACCATTTTGGTGTCATTGGCGAGTTTGGGACCCTCTAGGTTCTTCTAGAAAGTAGTGGATCTCACCACTAAGATCACGCTTTATGGGGCGTGCGGATTTTTCTGGAAGTTTCCGTCGGGTTTATAAATAGAGCAATTCCAACCACAGTCAGTCAGTCTGATTTTAACCAGCGAATAGTGAGGATTGTTTTGACTAGCTATTAGCTCGGCTGTGCTTGTGAATAATCTTTTACATACGTGTATTTTTAAACACTGACAATTATGTTTGAGTGCTTGTGAAGGTGTGAAGACCTTCGGAGATTTATTCTGTGAATATTGCTGCTGAATCTTGTATTTAAAGGATTGGATTTTCGTCAATAAATTCGCATCTCTCTTAAAGAACTGTTTATTTTCTTTGTGATTGTTTTGCATAAAATCCTCGAACCCGGATCTACGTAACAATACATATATTGATACTATGTGCAGTTTATAATATTAAAGTCGGCAAAATCCTAGGAGAGCCGACATCCTTAGCGACAAGCCGAAAAAAGCGCCAAGCCAGAATGAGATGGCGCCAAGCGAAACCAACAATGGTGGCAAATGAATACAGCGGGGAAAGGTTGATACGTAATGAAAATATATGTAAACAATACAGAAATTAATCAAACGTATTTAAGAAGAAATTAAAAAAAAAAAAAAGTACTTACGTTCTTACTGCTGATCTTTTCCGAGTGGAGGGTACAGCGTGACAGCAGATTAAAAAAAAACCTTGAAGGCCTCCTCTCTAAGCGAATGACCGTGGGAGCGCAACCATAAATATTCTGCGAGGTAATGGTTGAACATACCCATTTGAAATCTCCGTTCAAATCCCACCAAAACAGCACTCTTTCTTTCGTATAATCCCATTCGCTCATTACATTTAGAACATTCATAATTCGAAGCAATCAATCCTTCCTTCATACACAATTCAATCAATTTTTCTTACATTTCGCATTCAACAAAGGAAAAAATTCGAAGGTATATTTACTCACACGTGCCATACTTCCAGCCCGGTGTCCAACAACAAAATGACACAATTCGAAATGCCCGCTGACAAAATACGAAAATTCTAGAAATAGTTAGGTTTACCATATATAATGTATCAAAGTAGGGTTACCAAAAAGGCTCAATTATCGCCATCAACCAAAGTAATTCGCGCCAAGGGTGTGGGCTCTCCTAGGACTGAACCTTAAAGGGCATCGCAGTGTAGCTTTGGCGCGATGAAAATTTTGACTCAAAATTGGGTCACAAATATGGAATGTTTGAGAAGTACTGTTCTAACCCCTAAATTCGTAATTAAAGTCTGTTTTCTAAATTCTCTTGTCGGAACTGTGGAATGAAACATCATTCATTGCATCATTTTACCAAAACAGCTGAGAATTGATTCAGAAGTTTCAAAGGATTAAATTATTTCTCACAAACTTTTTTCGATTCAAAAAGTGTATTTTTGTGCCTAATACTGATGCAAGTTTTACAGAGAATATTGAGCTCTTTTTAGTGAAAAATATCATTGATTTTACACCTACTTTCGCATGAAATATTTCAAACTTAGCTCTTTCGGATTTCCTACATTTTGCAAACCAGGCCGTATCAACGCACTGATAGGAAGCTACTATTAAAAATTATAAAAAAATGACGCACTTAAGAATAATGAATGAATGAATAAATGATAGTTTTTAAAAAACTAAAAATGCGTGCTTTATTGTAGATCGAACTAAAAAATGAAAAATAAATCATAGTTTTTAGCCCACTGGGATGAACGGGTAGATCATTAGATGAAATTTATTTACCTCAGGGCTAAATACAGTTTATTTACTGTACATAGGTACATCTATACAGTTCTAGGATATATATATGAAATGCTTCTGTAATATTTCTGGAGTATGGTAAAAATAATTGTGTAAGACGCGTGGCGAGTGGATGTTATTATTGTAGCGAACCAAAGGATAGGGCGTGGCCGGTGGTGAGTGATTACTGTATGTTGATGCATTCTCTATGATGGGATTGACGAGGCAGTCTTGTAAATTAGTAAATCCAATTTATTGAATATCTTGAACCACATAAATATAAAGATAGACGGCACAACACAAAGAAACTACAACACAAAGAAACTACAACACAAAGCAGCGGGCTACATTGTACATAGAAAGTCATTTCTTTTTTGCTCTTGTTTGGGAAGTAGTTGCCTTGTCCAAGTTAGCTAGACCTGATAAGGTTGAGACGTGTCCGGACACTGGTAATTATAAATATGCTAGGCCAGAGAGGCCTCAGCAGTGGTGTGATGTCACTGATTTGGAATTTAATGAATATGAATTCACATTAAAATTTCTAAAATACAAAAATAAATTCTTAAAAATAGATCTAAAACTGTACACAAGAAAGAGCACTAAGGGTGAAAACAGGCTAGAAAAAAACAAATTAAGAGATTGACCCACGCTTTGCACAATCATTAAGACAAGTTTTCCTTCTTATCGTGTAATACTGCACCATAACTTCGAAAACAGAATTTCCCAAGACTGGAAATTGCAAGTTAACCAAAAAAACAGAGAGTATTTTTTAAAACTATTTATAACATATTTATATTCATATTATACTTTAATTCTTAAAAAAAGGTACAAGTTAGGAGGTAATAGTATTTTGACAGTCAAAGGTGTAGTCCTTTGAGGTACTCACTTTGCACAATCCTTACAAAACTCTTCTTATTTAGTATTTCTTCTGTATGTGTAAACATTTGTTTATACTTTTATTTGTTTATTAATATTTTCTCAGCCTAAGTGCTCTCAAAACCATTATCATTTTATACACATTTAAAGTTGTTCATTTTCCTTTCAGACAAATTTTATCATTGTAATAGAGTGAATCTTATCATAATTAAAAATTCTTAAAACCGCATTAAATATATCAAATAGTATCAACATAAAATTCTCAAAATAAAAAATATCAAAACATTGGTAAGAATTCAATAAACACTTAAAAACACTGTGAAATATCAATTCTCACATTCAAAATCAAAATTCAAAAATATTAATTATGAGCTATGCATTTTCTTTTGAATGCAAATTATAGCATTGAGTAAATTTAACCAAAAATGTAAACCTGAGATCTCTGGAAACGTTTTTAAAATTGTAACTTTATAAGCAGAACATTCCCAATAATAGGTGGAGTTTTTCAAGTTTGACTTCCCAATCAATACATTTAAATATAATTGAAAAATAAAAATAATTTGTTACGCATATATTGAAAAACAGAAATAACCATAAAAAACAGTACAATGGTGGTATATATAGGGACCAAAATATAATAAAAAATAAACGATGGGGTAAGACCCATATAATATTAATGACACATATAAGAAAAATTGCTGGTGTATAATCAGGCTTTATATATATATATATATATATATATATATATATATATATATATATATATATATATATAAACTATAATTGTACCACTACCCCATACCAAACCATTTCATATGGAAAACTCAAAACATAAAATTCCTCAAAATCTTAAAACCATAAATTTATATCAATATCAGAATTTGGATCAAAATAGATTAATGGATAGCATTTTAAACTTAAGACTTATTAGTAAATTATCTCATCAGGCATATTAATAATAATATATTTCTTAAACATTTTAAGAACAATCATTCAAAAACCAATAATGAAAATATACAATCTATTTAGATCTAATACCAAATAATTAAAACAGAATAAAACATAATAACTAGAATAAACACTTATCGCTGGGTTGAAAAATCGCTTGCGCTGCACTTTTCTGAAATCAACGTATCCAAAACATATTTGTGACTAGCTGGTATACCCGTTCTTAACACGGGTGAACTGAAAAATTAAACAACACAGATTGAAGGATAAAGAAGTTTTTAATGAGTTAATTTTACGTGAATTGCAAATTGAACAAAAAAAAATCTTTTTGCATTTCTCAACTGAACAAAAAACAAGAAAGAAAAAAAAACACCTTTGTTAAATTTTAAGTATATAGATCTAATAGCAGATAAAAAGGATTTTTTTTTATTTATAACTTGAGGGTTGATTTTTGAAAATACCTCCCTAAGCTGATCTCTGCTCAGCAAAAGTAACACATTGTTAAAAGTTTTGTGTAATGAACGCTTTTAAAATAGTGTAAATAATTTATTTCTGAAAGTGTAATACATTAATATTTCTTTATGTTGTATTTATTTTATGTTAAAATTGTAATATTCGCAAGCAACGCCGTTTCTTAAATTATAATGGCGATTCAATGAAAAACATAGCGAAAT
>BMAV01017403.1:33770-44055 GCA_019973955.1 Trichonephila inaurata madagascariensis | reverse complement strand
TTCTTCCTTCACAATCTCGCTCACATATCAGCACTATTTCTTTCAAAATACTTTTAACTGAAGCAACATTTTTTTTTTTTTTTTTTTTCATGATGCATATTATTGCAGGTTAGGAAGATTTAAGCTTTTGGACGAAGCAAGAAAACGGGAATTTTCCCGTTCCGAACACTTGAATGAACACATCCACAGACGTTTTTTTTTTCTTTTTCTTTTTCTTTTTCTTTTCTTCATTTTGGTCGTGGTAATTCTGAATTAAAATTTTTCTTCCTTGCGCACCACAGTAGGTTATTTTTGATCCTGCCGACTTTTGTTAAGTATTGTAGTAGCGTTGGCCGGTGTTGGTTTGTTGTCATATCTGGTTTATTAAAAACGTCTTCAGAATTGAGTTTCATCTTTTATTTTGAAGCACACATAGCGTAACTGGTCAATCATTTTATAATTTACATCTATTTGTTAAAAACACGTAAGCAGACACATATAACAGAAGCGACATCTTGACGAACACAACACAAACACAAAGAGCTGCAGTTATTTACATTCTTACATGATAATGGCAAGCAGACAAAAAGACTACGATTACACAAGATTTTTGCCTTTATATCAGCAGTGCAAGCGCTTGATTATTATGTAGTAGTAGTTCTGATTGGATAGAATGGGCAGGGCAGGGATTTCGGACTAACCGATTAAGATTAAGATTACAGTGTTATTTCTTAAAGCAAAGAAAAAAGTTTGTTTAAATATTAGTACAAAGAGTTAATAAAAAGGATACTAGAGGGAATTATTACACATATATATAAAATAAGGAACAACATGGGAAAGGATTCCCGCGCGATGCGTACACCACAAAATCCACCGCCATATTCATTCAACTACCAGTTTCCCACCAAGGGAAACCCAGTAAGTACTCTGTCTGATGAAGCCATCTAGCAGTCATTATAATAAATAAATAATAAATATTACCATTTGTTACAAGTTTAAAAAAAACTAAAAAACACGCTTTTATGTTAAATCGAACTAAAAAGTAAAAAAATAATTCTTAGTTTAAGAATAAAATGATTAACGAGAAAATTGATGTCATTGGGGTAAAAGCGTAGGATGCTCTATATCGATTGCCATAATTTCTTACTAGTTCTATTCCGAAATGCTGAGTAGTGTAAAAATGTAGTACAAAGCTCCCCACGCTTTTACCACAATGATATTAATTTTCCCGTTAATCATTTTATTCTTATATTAAGAATTGTTTTTTTTTACTTTTTAGTTCGATTTAACATAAAAGCGTGTTTTTTAGTTTTTTTAAACTATGATTTATATCATCATCCTTTTTATCCAACTGTTTGTGAGTGAACTAATACAAAATTATTGGGTAATTTTTTTGAGGTACCTGGGCCAGATGCCCTATCTTGTCATTCAGATTTGTACAGTAACTACAAATATAAGTTTCTTTTTGTAATTGATTAATTATAATAGTCAGAAACAGCATCTTTCTTGGAGGAGGGGCGGGAGTGCTAGAAAAAGGGATTTCAAAAAATCAACATAAAAAATTTTTTGTTTGCTAAAAATGATTTCTTAATTAGATCAAGGAGTGCCGATTTAAGCAGAAAGCTGCAGAAGATCTGCAGGCCCCGTTAGCACTGGTAGATCGAAATTTATAACCAGAAAATCTGGTTAATACCAGCTTATCTGGGACCCTGGGTTACCGCCGCAAGCGCCCAATGGATAAACAAACTGGCACTGAGATCAAGTGATTGTCTTGATTACTTCTCATTTCTCTCTATTCTATCTTATATTTATATATTTTAGTTTTCTCAATACTTATTTGCAGATTGGCTTTAATGAATTCCCCGTAAGTATTATTATTATTTTATTGGTTGGTATTTTATGTTTTGAGGACTTCTAGTGTCCCATGAAATGGACACTTGAAGGGGGAGGCAGCT
This sequence comes from Trichonephila inaurata madagascariensis, assembly GCA_019973955.1. Taxonomy (NCBI): domain Eukaryota; kingdom Metazoa; phylum Arthropoda; class Arachnida; order Araneae; family Nephilidae; genus Trichonephila; species Trichonephila inaurata. The sequence goes on along the minus strand of BMAV01017403.1, from coordinate 42,121 downwards.
GTGATGAAGCCGATCTCTTTCCCCTAATTGCTAAAAGTGGTGCCGATGGACGTGGGAAAATTCCATATGTTTCCCTAATTTCTGGGAAAGAATTTCGTAAATGGGTGGTCAGAAATTCTGACCCTTTTTTCCCAGTCTATCCCCGACCATCAAAGGAGACACCGTAACATTGTGCTTTCGCTTTCTCACGAGGCGGAAAACTTACAATATGAGCCGAGACAGACTCCCGACAGGCTGCCAACGGGCAAGAGATCAAATGAACCGAGACCGACTCCCTACGAACAAGAGATCAAAAGAGGTGAGGGATCGTGAGGGACGAGAGGTATATAAGAAGAGCGAGAGGTACCAAGGTGAGTCTTGACTTGAGGGAACCATTTGAGGCCCCTCCAGCGATAGATTGTCGAGACAGCGATACTGAGTCCGCGAATTAAGGCGGATTTTGGAACCGTGGAAATTGCTAAGGAGCAACTGCACGGCGGATTGAGAGCCAGCGAGCTCACCCGAACTCGGTGTGGAATTACCGAGATCGAACGGAGAACTGTTGAACGCCTGTAACATATCCTATGTATGGGACTTTCCTCTAAAGAAACACTTTAGTACCTTATTTCATGTAAGAGAAATAAGTCTGTGCAGCGAAAGAGGACTGTTTTTCTGTGGACTCATTTTACAATTAAATTGTAATGAAACTAATTTTGATGAATTTTTCATACTGTAAAATAAATAGCATTCAAGAGCTGTTTGAAGTCATTACACCCGTGAGTTTTATTATTATTTTATTGGTTGGCATTTTATGTTTTGAGGACTCAGAGTAATGTGATTATGCTTTGAAAAATATTTTACTTTGATCACCTCGTTATTCTCACAAACGTTATTTTCAGCAGGGCATTAAATTGGTGCTATTGAATCATTGAAAAATATTTTTATATTGCTTAGAAGTTTCGTGTTTAGAAAATTGGCTACTACTACTGTATTAACATATTTATCACTTATGTTATTACTTTTATCGCTACCAGTATGGTTTCTGTAGGAAGCAAGTTTAAGTTCTTTTATGTTCTAACTGTAATTGAAAATTTAACTTATTGCATATTAATGCATTTATAGTCATATTTATTTTATGAATCTCTCTTCTGTGTTGGGAAATGTGCTAAATATGTATTTCTGCAATAAAATGAGAGATGAGAACTAGGATAAGGCAAAGTTCCAACATATCTTATACACATACCTGAACATATTTTAGTATGTTTCTTTAAGGGGGACTGCTAAATGTACTGACATGGTTAGGGTACTTTTGCACAATGAAATTACATTATTCAGGCGTAAAACTTTTGCTGAGAACGTAAATTACTCATATAAATCCGCCTTGAAATGTAGAAATGTCAGAAATAGTCTACAAAATTTTAAAATTACGAAAAATACATATATCCTTGCTTCCAGAATTTTCTGACGCCATATTTGGCAAGCTTTATTACAATGTCTGCAGATGGCGCCACGTGTATGCAATCTATGTACAAAATTTTTAAAACGTTACTTTAGAATAAAACTACCGTATAAACTGCTTAAATACACATTAATAATACTATATTTTATGAAAAAGAATTTCCTAATGACTTGCACCAAAATTTGTTTTCATTTAAAGAATTGCATTAAAAAAAAGTAACAATCAATCAAGCATAAAAACTTAAGGTATCTGACTACGTTCGGAACCGAGATTTTGAAAAGCTTATAAATGGATAATATTTATGATATTTAGTGTTAGAATACGTATATAAAATTGTTTTAAGAATATTATTGCAATAAAAAAATTATTTAAGTACAATATTTTGAAAAAAAATGAACATAGAATGACCCATTTTCAAAATATTCTCCTTTTATGAGAAATGCTTCTATTATAATAATATTTTACCTGTATATATCTCAGACTTCTGTACAGAGGCTGAACTAGAATTTTTGAAATATTTAACTTAGAAGTGGATTTATCCATATTTTACTACAATAGAGGGAAGAAACTTTAAGCAAAAAACTCCAATAATTATTTCAATTGGTAGTAACTCTAAAAATAGTGTGAATCTTTCGAAAACCCTAGTTCAGGAAGGAAGAAGTCTGGAGAAGTCTTTTCTTTATATAAGCAAAATATTATTATTATAGAAGCATTTTTATAAAAGGAGAACGTTTTGAAAAAAAGGTTATTCTAAGTTAATTTTTTGCCAAAATATTATATTTAAATAATTTTTTTCGTCATAATGTTTGTAAAACTATTTTATACATGTATTCTAATCTAAGTGACACTAAATATCATGAAAATTATCCATTTATGCACTTTTTCAAAATCACGGTTCCGAGCGTAGTCGGATACCTTAAATGTGATGCATCATCTTTTTGGACAATGCTAAATTCTAATATAAATGTTGTGAAAGCACCCAAGGAGCGAAGGGGTGATTGACCTGAGGAGCGCCTGATTTCTCTTCACTGGTGAGGCAACAGGGGGAGGAAAAGCGCTCGTAAGAGAGAGGGAGAGAGAATTCCTTTAGATGTGCGTTTGGAGGGAGCAGTCGGCTATATTTAATAATATTTAACCTTTATTATGCATCCTTGTAAATACTTGATAAACGTTTTATTTAAATTGAGAAACCCTCGTAGTTACATCATTTATTTTGCACTCAGTTTATTAATTTGTAAATGAGTTGTGAATTTGAGTATTGAATAATATAATACCTTTATCCCTTCTTTATCAACTTTTTTTTCTCATTTTCAGTATACAATATTTTTCACTTTCAAAAAATATTTCGTACCTTTACATTATTCTCATGTTTATATAAAATTTAAGGAATTTATTATGATATAAATATTTACCCTGGTTAAAACTGATTTTCCTTCGAGCTATGCAGTTTTTTAAATTTTGATCATTGACAAATGAAAAGTTTAGGAAATTGACAATACCGTACAAAGTTCATCACTTAACTCATATTTTTGCAATTTTCTCACAGCATTCATCATATCTTCAGATTTAATTCTTGGGGAAAAATTGAAATTCCAAAATTCTTGTAAATGTAAATTGAAAAAAAAAAAAAAAAATTGCATTCACGAAATGCTTACAGATATTTTTTGGAGTACATAAACAATCTAGCAGCGGAAGCTAAAATAGTAATTCTGCAAATATATTAATAACCGGTAAATCTAATAAACGGAACATTAAAATGTTCACAAAATCAAGGTATAAAATAAAAGAATGCGCTATAAAGAAAAGTAAAGATTGTAACTGCAATAGTTAAATACGGAACATTTTGCGTTTTGCTTAAAATGTTGCAATATTTTTCAAACAGCTTAAAGGCTTTTATTGTACATTGTATAAATTTAAATATAATACATTAATTGATTTTATGAATTTAAACATATTCTTTCTCTCTCTCTTTGTAAACTTAAATGGAAAATATTTTATATTGTTAATTTAAAAAGAGAAAAAAAAGAGAATAGAAGAAATGCACTACAAAATTCATGGCGCCATCTATATTAAGAAGCCTGAGTCAGAATATCAATACTATGTATAATTTTTTAAAAAACAAGAAAATATAGAAAATATAACTTACAATATGGAAGATAAGTGGGGAAAATAAAGAATCTATAAATTTGACTAATCTGTCACATCAAATTCGAGCCAAAAATAGTCAATAAAAGTGAAAGGGAATTTAATTAATTTGCAGTCTTACATAAAATAAAATTTTTTTAAAAGAAAGTTTAAAAAAAATGTTAACAGAATTATTCCAAAGAAATATATGAAAATCCGCAGTCTTTTGAACTCTACGAAATGTTTATAAGGGTGTGACCCAGTGCAGCACTTGTTCTTTTTGAAGACCACGGGATGGCATTGTCAAAGGCCGGGGTCTGAGGAAGCTAACAAAAAACTGTATACTGCTTTTTAATTAATTCAAAAATTGGTTTGATTTAACGATTTTTATTTAATGCTTCACTTTTGAAACAAACCATGGAGCAGTGAAGCATAGACAGCCTTGCGTAGGTGTAAATTTCAATCTACTGCTGACGCACAGATGGGGGGGAGGGAGGCATATAGTAGTATCGGTCGTAGAAATGATTTATAGAGCAGAGGCTTCTATTTGAGGAAATGCATTTGTATAGAATGGACGCAAACAGCCCTGCTTTAATGTTTAAAATACGTTAATAAATTTGTATTGTCTTGTCACGACTACTTCCAGAATGTATTGTATATATATATATATTCTGCTATTATTATTAATTATTCAATTAATCTTTCCATAATATGAAGTGTATTTTTTCGATTAGCTATTTATCATGTGTTAACTTGTAAAACAACGTACTGGTTTTAATACCAAATTGCTTATTTTTCACTTTAATGGTATATAATCGCATAATTTACAGAATAACTAGTTATTTTACTGAAGAACCAGTAAAGGGCGAAATAATTAATTTGTTATACACTTGGTCAGTTTTTCTCTATCATCTATTACCATAATTCCTTGGTATTCTATAAAAGAACTGGATTATACATTTAAACTGTATATTTCCTAGATCAAAATTCATACAGTATATTGTAAAGAGTGATTTTAGTACTTAATAAAAATAATATATACTTCGTTTTCTCAAAGAAAGGCTGTGCAAAAACTACGAAAAAAGAATAACTTTCCGTATTCTGTATTATGCTCATATTCGAGTATGTAATCATACTTTCAGGACGAGTGTCCGAAAAGTATGACTACACTTTCAAATATCTGTTACAAAGGGAAAAAAATCCCTTACGGTTTTTTTCTTCTGCAACAAAAAGAAAATATCAAAGTTGTTGTTTTTTCTTACGTTTTATTTCACGATTTCAATGTACGCAAAACAGCGAGTTTCTTTCTGGATACGTTTTATGAAGCATTACGGGATCAACAATTCGAATGGCCGCTGTAATTCGACTTTTCATCTCCTCATCGTCACTAATTGAAGATTGGTAAGCAACCATCCCCCTTTAGGGAGAACAGTCCTCCTTTTACAGGTCCTGTCCTTCCTCGAAAAGTGTCCTCCTACTGGTCTTCCTTTTCAGTACTTTAAAACTGATCTGTTAATCTTTGTTTTCAGAGATGAACCAAACATGTATCCAATATGTCGAAGAAGGGTCTGAAACAAATATCACAGGAAATAACAGTTTTCAATGGTGTTTCTAGACTTCATCGCAAGTAAATTAGGCAGATTTTTTAAAAAACTGTGTTGAGTTTTTTTCGAAAGAAATGCCTGATATTAAAATCGATGACAATTGTCTTTTTGAAGAAAAAAGAAGACTGATTGCATATATAAATTCTAATAAATTAGAACAATTGAAAAATCAACATGCTGAAATTGATAAAAATAAGCGAAAATACTTAATCCATTTTGAAAAAATGAACATATTACGTATGAAAATTTAGTTATTCTTGTTGAATGTGTAATGTTGTGCTGCCCTGGAACTAATGCAGCAGTTGAAAGAGTTTTTTTTTCAGTTGGTAATGATTGTTGGACAAGTGAGAAATCAAGATTGAATGTTAATATATTAGCTACAGTACTTACCGTAAAATTCAATATGAAGGATATTTTTTTGCTCCAAAATTTCCGAAAGATTAGAAAATGACATGCTGACAAAAATATAAGTAAATAAAATAATTTAATGGGAAAAATACTCGTTTAAGTAAATAATTAAAATGAATGTAAGCGTAATTAACGTATTTTTGTTTGAATTAATAAAATGTTTCATATATTTACCCTGTAATTGTTTCTTAAATTTTTTGTCCTCCTTTTCATTGTAAAAAAAAAAACTGGTCACCTTATAAACAATGTTTTTCTCGTACCCCTACAAGAAGTTCAAAATTGTTATGTCTGGAGATCTAGGTGGCCACGTTATATTGGACTTCCTCTTTCCAGCCATCGCCTGGAGAGCTTATTCTCACTTCCAAACTCCAGTATGGTGATGTCCAGTAGCGCACACAGAACTTTTCCAAGGGGGAGGAGGGGTCCAGGGTCGAAAGACCACCATTCTTGTACTATGCTCCTTTTGATTTTGTCGATTTTAGGGAACAAAACACATTAAAAAACTAATTATTGAATAAATAATTAGTATTAATTAATAAAATTAATCATTAAAACCAATATTTAATTAAATTTTACGTATTATATACTTAAAATTATAACCAATCTGGAAAAAAGTCAAGGGTTTTGGGGAGGGGTCCAGACCCCTAGGCCCCCCCCCCCCCTTGTGTGCGCCACTGGTGATGTCCCATTCATGCCATACATGTGTTTCAGATTTAAGATCGGTAATCCATGCTATAACATGGGCTTGTTCTTGCGGTGAACCCAATTTTAGACGAGAATGGTGAAAAACGGGGATGTTTCGCCATTTAGTTTGCACATTTCATTTTATTCATTAAACATAAACTTTAATCTTTTCTTTATGGAACTTAGAAATCGTAAGTGAAAATCTTTGTTTATTTTTATTTATTTTTTAAAAGTGTAGTCACATACTTTTCAAACACCCTATATTTTCAGAACAGTTTCCTTCATTTATGTATCTGTGCAACCTATAGTAAATTTCTTTATATGAAACGAATATTTTTAATTTTTAAGAAATTGCGTGGGAAAAGACATTAAATGCTAGGGATGGATTCAAAAAAGATAACTGTAACCCCCGTTATTTAGACTCTTCCATGTCAACAGTAAAGAGACTTTCGCGCCCTCTAGCGAACAAAACAATCTTCAGTGATGGCCAAGTTTCGGAACTGTAAGGACGTAATGAGCATGCGCTCCGATCCCTTTCAATTCTATGTCAACTGTTAGTTCTCTAGTTATGTATGTAAATGTGTTTGTTTTGTCTAATAAACGTGTTTTAATAACTAGTGGACTTAGTAAAGAACCCCTTCCCCGTCTGTCCTTTATCATTTGGCGCCCACCGCGTCATAATTTGACGCCCAACGTGTAATAGTTGCAGAAAGAACCTTGGCCATTGCTCGGTATTAATTTTCAGGTTAACAGCACTAATGTTGTTCAACTTATATGGTTTAATTATTCAGTTCTCACCCGTAGAACAGGTAAAGCTTTTTATCTTGAATTTTCTTTAAAGTTTTATACTTTTAATACTCGTTTCATTATTGCATGCCCAAGTGCAAATTGGATTTAATATCCGAAAGAATTTATTAGTTAAATTCTTAATTCTTTAAGTATATATTGTCTCATTGTTCAGTATTAGAAAACATTTCTGTACATTCCTATGCAAATTATATAAACTGTTCTCATTGAATTAAGAAATCTTTTCTTATTTTAAGAAATGTCATTTGCTAAACAGTAGTATAATATACAGTTTACATTATATTCCATGTTCTTTAAATATATGCTGACTTGTTTTAAGCTAATGCGTATAACGTTGTTTACTTAAAAGTGAAAGTGAGAACTCAAAATAATATATACATATGTATTGTCTTTTTTTTAATGATTATAATCTTTGTTCAAAAGCATTAATGCTCTGAAACTTCTTTTGTTTTGTTATGTGCTATTTTTGATAAAATCATTTATGTGCATAATTTTTGGTAGAAAAATGTGTATTACTTAAGATTTCCCTCAGTTACATAAAATATTCAGTGGTTTAAAAGAAAAAAGAATATTTATCCATTTCCTTTCTCTTGCTAGAATTAATTTTAAAAGCTATGATTCATTTTTGAAACTGATGAGATATTTTATGCAGCGTAAGCGAAAATAAATAAAATAGAAAAAAAAAGACAGTTCAAGGTTGTACGAAACGTTCATCAAATAATTCTGAGTTCTATGCATGTTTTTTTTTATGGTATAAAGTGTAATAACTTATTTTTCTTTTTGAATATTAATAAGAAATTTTGTTTTGGTTAAGTAGAACTTTTATTTATGCGTATATGATTTTTTTTATTTTACTTGTGGTATGATATAATTCAAATGTGTTTTCTGATCATTTTGATGACTTTTTTAATCTAAAAGTTTGATAGTAATTTTACTTTGATTGTGTATTAAAAGTGAAAAGAACGAACATTTATATGTTGTAATTCATGAAAACTTTTTCGAATCGCATATTGTAACGAATTAAGATATTATTTTATGTGGTATAATGCTGTATTATTAATTAAATATAATAACATTTGGTTAAATTTAATTTAAAGTATAAAGAATAAATTTGTAATCAATTTCAAGTGACATTTCACGATGGCCTATTTAGCAAAAGGTCGCAGGCAGGACCTCCTTGAATTGGCGGAAACGCTAGACATATCAATACCAAACAATTTCAAATTTCTTGACATAAAAGACGCGATCTTAAAAAGTGAAGGGTATGATGTAGATTTTACTAAAGA
>BMAV01017403.1:0-18338 GCA_019973955.1 Trichonephila inaurata madagascariensis | reverse complement strand
ATGCGTCATGGCATACCGAGACGAATTATCAGTGACAACGGAACACAGTTTGTCAGTGCTGTTCTACAACAGATTTGCTTTACGTTAAAAATAAGTCAAAACTTAATACCAGTTTATTCACCACAGTCTAATCCAGTAGAGAGAAAAAACAGAGACCTTAAACCTCGACTTGCAATACTCGTCGGAGATGATCATTCTAATTGGCATTCCAAACTTCCAGTCATTCGTTTCGCCATGAATACAACTGTCTGTGACACTATAGGTCACACTCCTGCTTACCTACTTTTCGGAAGAGAGCTACGAACTGTAGACGATGTGGTGCAGGATTTCAAAAGCGTCGTTCACAATGACAATTTTGTTGCCGAAATAACATCTTATTTAAAACGATTTGCAACTATTACCGAAGACATACGAGAAAGAATAGAAACAAAACAAGACCAACAAAAAAAGCAATATGACAAAATTCGTCGTCCAGTCTATTATTCCCCTGGAGATAAAGTCTGGGTGACTTTACATCCCATCAGTAATGCAAAGAATAAGAAAACTTCCAAGTTCATGCCAAAGCGTGACGGTCCATATTTAATTCTCACACAAAAATCACCCACTTCTTATGTTATAGCAAGTCTTACCAATCCATCTGAACCGATAGCTACTTACCATACTTCTGCTTTAACACCTTTTAAAGACATGGACACTTCTCCTATAGCTCCACTTCGAAAAAGAGGCCGACCTCGAAAAGTTACGTCCACATCAATACAAAATACACTTCCAAGCCCATCAACTGCTTCAACAGCCATTTCCAGCAGAACCATTCATCCCTCAACAAATGCTACTTCTACAATAGCTAATTCTGATTCTGGCTCCTCGCCGGGACGTCGTCGGATCCATAGGGGGAGATTGTAACCCCCCGTTATTTAGATTCTTCCATATTAACAGTAAAGAGACTTTCGCGCCCTCTAGCGAACAGAACAATCTTCAGTGATGGCCAAGTTTCGGAACTGTAAGGACGTAATGAGCATGCGCTCCGATCCCTTTCAATTCTATGTCAACTGTTAGTTCTCTAGTTATGTATGTAAATGTGTTTGTTTTGTCTAATAAACGTGTTTTAATAACTAGTGGACTTAGTAAAGAACCCCTTCCCCGTCTGTCCCTTATCATTTGGCGCCCACCACGTCATAATATAAAAAATGCATAAGATACACAGTAAAGATAATAAATAAAGAAGATAACAGAGAAAAACTTTTAAAAATTACACTTTTCATATTCAGTAGTATTTTCTCAAATTTCTGTAATTTTTAATTTCATATTTAAGAAACAAGAATTCCTAAATTTAAAAGAAAATATCAACTGTTCCAAAGAAAATTGTAAATTTTACGTATAAAAAGAATTATAAATATAAAAGAAATGTTTTACGAGCGTTTACATGTACAAATTTCTTCTATTTTAATCTCTTCGTTTACACTAAAATTATTACTCTAAAACTCTTTGAAAATTTGTTAGCATTCAAAATAAACCCAAAACTGACATTAAAAATTCATTTTTTTTATGTATTCTCTTCAAAAAATGTAATTATATTTCGGACTATATTATGTTGCGGAAGAACCGCATTCCACCATTTTTTTCTGACTTCTTACTTCGTGTTGCTCTAAATCTGTGACTTAGCGAGATTTAATAGACGACAGCCACATTTGAATGATACTCGCTCTGTTTGGTGATCTTGGCGTATTTTGAACTGGTTAAAACCTCGAATACTGAAGAGTTCCCCGATGTTCGATAGGGCATAGAGAAAGAAATATTAAAGAATCAGCTTTTCTAAAATTCTTTCTCGAAAACGTTGCTAGCTCTTAGACTATAATTCTACCGGAGTATGAGTCGTTGGTCAAGTCTCCACTTTTACAGTGGTATCACTGTACTGCACTGAACTGAACTGAGTAATTTCGTAAATTTTAATTCGATAACAGCCGTTAGAAGAGTTGTGACGAGATCTACATTATTTAGGGAAAGGTAGGGAATTCTCTATTTTTTTATTCTTTATTATTTTCAGTGTTAATTTTTTTTTCTAAGTGATGACTTTATGCAACTAATTTTTGACAGTTGTATACAAAGAAAGAATTGAGTGTATATTTCTCACTTTTTTCTCAAAGGTTTAAAACACTTATTAAAATACTCAATTGAGGTTTATATTTAAGTGAACGAGATAAAATGAACAAACTTGATAATAGTACTCTACGGATTTTTCCGCCAAATCGTTAAATTTCGTCAAGTTGTTTCGATTACAATACGATACCATTAGATTGACTGCTAAAGATATTTTAAGCACGATTTTAAAAACACACAAAAATGAGCACCGTACAGATATAAAATTCGTACCTATAAGGAATATTTTGATAAAATTTCTTACGTTAAATCTCCAAATTTTACTCTCGAACGTGAATATAAATCCCATAAGAATTGCAATTTAGCTATCCATGCTTTTTAAAAATGAATCAGTATAGGACTTTTACTGTGCCATATCTGAAATGATTTATGAGATAAAAAATATATACTCTCTTCTGTTAAATGGGATCAGAATTTAAACGAATAGTGAATTTTAGAAGATAGTTATTGAAATGTCTGGAGATGTAAATTTTCCCTTTAAAACTTCAAAAGAAGTTAAAAGTAATCATAAATGTTTACAAAAAATTATCCAGGAAAAAAATTTAAAGCAACTTTATAATAACTGGTATAGGAAAGGAGAGAAATCTTTATTTTGATGACCTAGAAAAACTTCTAGAAGCAAGAAAAAATTGTAAGTTGAGAGCATTGTATAAACTGCTTTATCTACTACAATAATTGACTTGTTTTAACTATAGAAATTCAAGGAAAGAGCTTTGAATTTTTTTAAATTTGTATAACCAGAATTTTTTTAGAAGTAAATAGAGAAAAAATTATATATGATATACTTTAAAGCCACAAAATTTCCGGAGTCATGTAACCTTTGGGGCTCAAGTGTAGTGTTGGGGGGGGGGGCTTTTGGTTTTGCGATTTTTATCTAGATCTCATGGTGGGATAACAAATTCATTCTGGCTTCCTGACATCTATCACTCAATGAAGTTGCTTGGCAACCGATTTTGGTCACCAAAAGAAATTGACATCTCCAAGGCTCCCTCCCCCCTTATACTGCACTTTAACCAACATTTGGTGATGAAATCTTTTGGTTAAAGTTCAGAATAGGTGGCCCCTTGGCAAAGCCAATTTTTTGGTCACCAGAATCAGTCTCCAAACTATCTATAAATAGCAATAGATGTTCCGAGAATATTGAAGCGAAGCCAAAGTAATGAAGAGATGAATTCATTTAGATAAAAATTGCCAAATCCAAAGAGTCAAGTGTTCTACATTTTAGTATACATTTCTTTTAAAGAAGTTATATGTCTGCAAAAGTAGTGGGAAATTTAATTTTCATAAAGGATCAGGAATAAAACAAAATACTTAGATGTACGGATGAATAATTTATAAAACAAAGTCATATTTTTTGTTTTATTCATATTTATCACATTAAATTAAGATCACATTTTATGTTTTCTTTGGTAACTATAACATATGGTAAAATGTAATTACATATTATACTGTTGACCAATTTGGCTTCATAAAAAAACAGTGCAAAATCGTAAGACGTCATCAAATACAGTCATTATTAGTATTGCTTTATGAGATGCATGGAGACTGTTTTCTCTTGGCTACATATCATGCTATTTGGTGACATCTTTTGATTTGAAGAAATATTCTGTATTAGTATGTAAATACCACAGAAATTGTTAGGATATGGTTGCATAGTTGGAAAATGTAATTACATATTCTACCACATTCTAACAATTTCAATGCAAATAAAAACTTAAAATGGTACTTATGTATTATTGCAATCTATTGGCAACATGATATGAAAAGAAGCACCTGATTGCCAATTCAGCTTGTATGAGTCAAGGAAATTGGGGTTACCAATGAGGTGCAAGGCATGTTAAACCTGTTGAGAGCTCAAATGTACTCCTGTTGGTGTGGTGTAGTAGTTAGGAGAGGGGGTGCTACCTCAGGTGTCGTCCTCGTCACTTGACCATGGTTCAAAATTATGAGGTTTGTTGCCAAAAGTCCTCATGTAGCTGAACAGTGTGAGGCTAATATTCACTCACTGAACTGTATTTTCAGTTGGCTATATAAATTCTTTTTATTCAACTCTTTGCTTGTTCTTTATCTACTTTGTATTTTGTTCATTGGATTCATGTACAGTGGAAAAAGCTTAGCACAAAACTGAGGGCACTGAAATCAATTAAAATGCTGTAAAATTAAATTTGTAACATAATTTGAATCTTATTTTTCGTTAAGGCTCCACTATAGATTTCTAATTGTAAAGTTAATCCTGTGGAGCTATGTAATTTTCATTTCAAATTTAGATTATTGCTACAAATTGTATGACACAAAATGTGTCTTTGAAACAGTAAATAAAAATGAGAATTTATTTTTTGTTCACTTTGTAGCAGCAGTAACCTAATGGTTAAGGTAAGGGACTCGTGACTGCATGTCAGGAGTTTGAGCCTGGTGTCGACTTCCTCTGCCATACAGGAAGTTGTTGAATGTTAAATCTGTTGAGGCTCAAACATCCTCCCAGTGATGAGTGGAAGTTAGGGGAGGAGGTGCCAGCTCAGGTGTCATCCCCGTCACTTCACCATGATTCAAAATTACCAGGTCTGTTACCAATAGCCCTCATGTCGCTTTATCATGAGACGTAAATATAACTCTCACTCATTCACTGGAGATCACTTTGTTTTACTGATTTGTGCCAATTATTTAAAAAAACCTATATATATATATATAAATTTCCATGCATTACATTAAAATATTAGCTGAAGTACTTTCAAAAGTTGGAAGTTCATTTAAAAGTAAGTACTGAAAGCTGGGCTGGACCGTGACCTTTGGGGGCCCTGGGCTAACAATATCTGGGGGCCCCCTAAATAATTAAACTTTGCCATTTTTCTAAAAAAAAATTGTGCAAGAAAAGTTAAAATATACGAAATTGAAGGGTTTTTTTTAAAAGTTTTTTATTTTAAACAATTTAAATACGTTATAAACAATAACATAATTTACAAAAAAAACTTTTCTACATTTTTGTGCAGCAAATTCTTTTATTTGCACATCACATTTTAAGTCTTTGGTGAGATCCGTATTGATAGAAAGAAGTGATAAATAGTTAAGCCTAGTATATATATATATATTTGTCATTGATGTCCTATATTTGTTTTCTATATATGACATGTTAGAGAAAGCACGCTCTGCTTCACAACTAGTAATAGGGAGCGTTAGAAATTTTTTTAAAATGGTATACAAATTTGGAAAAACGCCAACAAGTTTCTTTTCAAAAATTAAATTGAATATATCTCTACAAGTATATGACTCTAGCTCAATTTGTTTTAAAAATGTTGGTCATTTACTAAATGTTGGTCTACGTCATCTGAATAATAATCAATAATAGCGTGTATACTCTCCACGTCGATGTTCTCCTTACTTTGATCTTGCAAATCCATCAAAAATTAAAATTTCTTACTATATTCTGCATATACTTGACTTCTCTTCTATTTAAATCAAAGATTAGCCTATCTAACGCAACAATAAGCGTATCTCTTTTGAATTTTTCTGTTCCATACACAGCTTTTTCTGTCGATTTATCTGAAAATTTTGAAATAACCAGTCTCTTGTTCACATCGCTATATTCCGTTTCTACACTAGGACTTAATTGTTTGGCTGCGTCTTGATACTCCTTTAGTTTTTTTATCTGATTCAAGTCGTACATTGCTTATAAACGTTTTTAATGACATAATTAACTTATTCCCTTCACAGATGTTTAAACCAGGAGTCTGTAATTTTTTGTTAACTGAATTAAATCTTTCTAATATTTCTTCCCAAAATATAATTAAAATGGCAATTTCAACTTTTGTTAATTTATTATATAAATTTACTGCCTCTTTTCGAAAATCAATTTTCTCATTTTTATTGTCACTAAATGTCTTAAGAATATTCATAATATTATCATAATTATCTTTTAAGGCTTCAACAGCGTCATAGTGACAAAACCATCTAGTCTGACTTAAACATTTTACTGTACATTTCAGTTTAATTTCATGATTTAGAAGCTCCCACCTATGTGTCGAAGCAGAAAAGAAAACATATATTTATTGCACTAAACCAAAGAAATTCACGATTTCAGTTGCAACCTTAACTGATTCTGCACCAACCAGATTAAGAGAATGTGTAGCACACGGCACTTAATTAGCGAATTTATTTTTTTCTTTTAGAAGAGCTTGCACACCATTATATCTACTGGACATATTGGCAGCGTTTTCAAATGACTGTCCCCTACAATTATCCAATAACAGTCCATTTGTTTCTAAAAATTCTTGTAGAGAATTAAATAAGTATAATTCAGTGTGACTACTAATCTTAATTAATGAGGCACATCTTTCATACACTTTTCCCCCAAAACAATATCGTAGTACAATAGCAAGTTGGTCATTGTGGGACAAATCTGGTGCTGAATCCATCACAATTGAATAGTACTTTGTGTCATCATTGTTTATCTGAGTTGTAATTGTTTTAATGATTTGCTTGCCCATGATCTCAATTATTTGCTCATATATTGTTTTTGATAGGTATGAATGAATGAATGTGAAGGAGGGAAGGTTCGTTCTGGGTACCTTCCGTTTCGAAAGCAAGTACGTAACCAATCACGCCAAAACGATCGTCAACGCGTGATGTTGGTACTAGTTCATATAGATATCCACCGCCACATACTCCCCCGCCAGTGTTTCGGCGAATAGGCGAACAACGATACCATATTCGTGGCGAGTATGTAAGCAGTTGCGTCACTTGGTGGGTTGCGTCATTCGTGTCAGACGGCTTTGAGAATTGCGTCATTTGTGTGAGACGACTTTTGATTGCGTCATTTGTGTGAGACGACTTGAGAATTGCGTCAATGATAGACGGCTTAGTTGCTTGTGCGGTGGATAGATGGTGCCACGACTGCGGCGCGTGAAGGGTGCGGTTCCTTTGCACGGCCAGGGTCACCAATGAAGGAGGGAAGGTTCGTTCTGGGTACCTTCCATTTCGAAAGCAAGTACGTAACCAATCACGCCAAAACGATCGTCAACGCGTGATGTTGGTACTAGTTCATATAGATATCCACCGCCACATACTCCCCCGCCAGTGTTTCGGCGAATAGGCGACATATTAATTGCATCGACAGACGCCAACTCTCATAAGAAACACGTGAGAGAAGTTTTACAAAGGCTTGATGATTATGGTTTGACCATCAACGCCAGTAAATGCATGTTCGGATGCTCTGAAGTCCCCTTTGTAGGTTACCTAGTAGATAAAAATGGTATCTGACCCCTTCCTGAAAAAGTAGAACTCATCGCTAATTATAAACAACCTACCACAGTTCGCGACCTCAGAAAATCTTTGGGTATTTTGAACTTTTATAAAAAATTCTTACCTAAGGCAGCACACATACAAGCTCCTTTGCATGAATTTCTCAAAAACTCAAAGAGAAATGATAAACGGGAAGTAGAATGGAACGCGGAAGCTATCAATGCATTTAACCAATGTAAAAATCAACTAGCTAACGTTACACTTTTAGCTCATCCTTCACAGGATGCTGATCTCGCATTGATGACTGATGCTAGTGACTTTGGTCTTGGTGCCTCCTTAAATGAGATCACCAGCCATGGTTTTAAACCTTTAGGGTTTTTCTCTAAAAAATTAGCACCAGCTCAAACTAAGTACAGTGCTTTTGATCGTGAACTTCTGGCAGCTTATTCCGCTATCAAGTATTTCCGACATATGATAGAGGGTCGCGTCCTAATATTATACACCGACCACAAACCTTTAACATTCGCCTTTAATCAAAAACTAGATAAGGCTAGTCCACGCCAACTGCGCCACTTAGATTTCATTTCGCAATTCACCACCGATATTAGATACGTCCCAGGCATTGATAATGTGCCAGCAGACGCATTTTCTCGGATATCAGCATTTGTTACCCCTAGTACCATAGATTATGAGGAATTTGCACAAATGCAACAGGGTGATGATGAATTAAAAGCACTACTTTCTGCCACGAACCAAACTCTTCATCTTAAACAGTTAAGAATGCCAGGAACAACTACCGAAATATATTGTGATATTTCCACGGGTACAGTACGCCCTTACGTGCCTCATGCTCTCCGACGGAACGTCTTTCTTGCAGTGCACAACCTTTCGCATCCTGGAATTCGTGCTACTGCAAAGCTAATCTCTAAAAGGTTCGTATGGACTTCCATGAACAAAGATATCCAGAGTTGGACCCGTAGCTGCATTCCCTGTCAGAGAGTTAAAATTCAACGGCATACAAATAGTGAACTTGGTCATTTTAAGGTTCCAGATGCTCGATTTCACCACCTCCATTTGGATATTATTGGACCCCTTCCTCCATCCCAAGGATTTTCTTATTGCCTTACGGCCATTGATCGTTTTTCTCGTTGGCCAGAGGCATATCCTATTTCCGATATGACAGCAGAGACAGTGGCAGCAACAGTAATCCGTGAGTGGATTCCACGATTTGGAGTTCCTGGTCTGATTACAACAGACCAAGGTCGTCAATTTGAGTCTCACCTCAGTAGGGAATTATGTGCGTGCTTAGGAATTAGCAAGATAAGAACCACGCCGTACCACCCTTCATCCAATGGACTCGTGGAGCGTACACACCGGTCTCTCAAAGTCGCTCTCATGGCTCACTCCACTCCACGTTGGACACAAGTCCTTCCTTTTGTTCTCCTTGGCTTACGCTCTGTCATTAAGGAGGACATTAATGCTACTGCTGCTGAAATGGTGTACGGAACAACTATCCGTCTACCCAGCGATTTTTTCCAAGATACGGGTACGAACAACGTTTCCGAGTTTGTGCAACAACTGAAACAAACCATGCATAATCTCAAACCCGTTCCTACATCTTCACATGGACGTAAAACTGTTTTTGTACACCCAGAACTCTCTCAATGTACTCACGTATTTTTACGACATGATGCTATTAGAAAACCATTACAACCTCCCTACGATGGACCTTTCGTTGTAGTTAAACGTTCTGAAAAACTCATCACTCTGCAGCGACAAGGCAAAGAAATTTGTGTTTCTATCGATAGAGTTAAACCAGCATTCCTGTTGTCTGACACAATAGAGTCTAACCAACCATCTGTTATCCCTAAAACACAAAAGGTTCCTGCTACCCAAACCACCCGCTCCGGTCGCCGAGTGCATTTCCCACAAAGATACGTGTCAACCTGATCCTTGTTAAGACCTCCTGTACCAGTTTTGGACACTGGGAGGGGGGTACTGTGGCGGCTGGCTCTGTAGCATTTCTTTGTAAATATTTTATATTGTATCTGGCAACCCTACTGGTTCAGTTTCGAGCAGTTACTCCGAGGCGATGAACCACAGAGGGTCTTGCCGTTCTCGAGATGAATAAATATGTGTGTATATATTATCCGATGGTGTTAACTTAAACACGAAAGACACTAATAATTAATAGACCAAATTACAACTATACCGCATTGCTTGAATTTATCTATGTAACAATTCATAAAAAGCATATTCCATTAAGGTCTTGATTAGATGACTGCAATGAAGGAGGGAAGGTTCGTTCTGGGTACCTTCCGTTTCGAAAGCAAGTACGTAACCAATCACGCCAAAACGATCGTCAACGCGTGATGTTGGTACTAGTTCATATAGATATCCACCGCCACAAATGGATTGAACTCTGCTAGCAGTTCCAGAGCACCCATAAAATTACCACTGAGGAGAACCAAAAACTTCTTCAGTACCTCTAAATGCTAAACCTCTTACAGCCAAATACTTTACTACCGCAATAACACGTTTGAGGACATTGGGGTAATATTCTATATCCTTTCTTATTTGCTCCTGTAACTGTTTATCTAAAACAGACTTATTTTCTTTTCGAGTCAACCAAACTAACACATTGAATTTTTATGTTCAATAGAATTTTCATGATTTTCTAAACAATTTGTTACGTGTTTCCAATCAGAAAAGCCGGTTGTGTACTGAGAATATGTTTTAGAAAAAAGTTTGCAGGTCAAACAAAAAAACACTACCAATACTTGTTGAATAACATAGCCAAGATCTTTCCAGCACTTGGCCATTTTTAAGTTTTTTAATGAAGTGATTGTTCGAAAATGATCTCTTTTGTTCTTTATATTCTCTTACTGAAACAGAATATATATTGTTTGGATCTTTATTTTGAAAGTAAGTCATATCATGTGACAGGATATAATCAATAAAATTATTATTTAGCGATTTTGGCCATGAACCCACGTCAACGTATTTCTCAAATTCAAACCCAACATTTTCTAAACACTTTTCGGTCGGGGCATTACTGATGTCCTCTGGCTGAACAACATTTTTTTCAGAAGGCTGCTTGTCATCGAGATTTTGCATATTTTCATCAGTAATATTTGTTTGTTGTGTTTCTCCATTTTCTTTGGCTGAGTTCCTTTCCCTTTCGATTGCTAATGTATCTGCATTTGTTATATTCTTTTTACTTTGTTCCATTGTAAGAAAATTTGAATTTTTGACACATTTTATTTTTTATTTTTCTCTATTTAACAGTAATTTTCGTTTTTCTGCTTCACTTTTATATTTTCTGCCAGACATATTTATATTGTTAACTAAGAACTTTATTTTCCGGAAAATAAATTTAAAAGTTTGGTCATAAAATTACAATAACACAACCGACTGTGCTTAATAAACTAAAAATATTCTAACAAATTTTTACAAAACAATGTAGTATATTTCTGAGATAATTAATAAAAAGTATCTAGTTTATTTAAAAAATAAAAAAGATCATTGCCTATACTCGCTAAAACCTGAAATGCAGATGATTATTATTTATTGACCCATCAGTTTAAAGAGGTTTTTATAAGAATAAATCCTGATCAATTCTGATCTTTTCTGTTCAAATAAATAATTTAATTTATCCTGGTGATGACAGTAATCGTTTTGTTGTATAGTAAATGCTTAAAAAAAAAATACTGATTCATTTGAAATCCCACCTAACAGATAGCATCACCTTTTTTTGATGAATATTGACTCGAGAAGTTTTGCCACGTGGGACAAAAATGCATAATGCCAACCCTCCTTAAAATAAAAAAGTATATATATATATTAAAAAAATATAAATATTTCATAGATACCTACAAAATCTGAATAGTTCGCGCGAACAGAAATACAGCATGACAATATAATATATATATTAATATATTATTTAATATATATATATATACATATATTAAAAACAAAAGCACACACAATAAAATAAATTTATAAAATAAGTAACAAAATTAACAAACAAACAAATTACAAATCTTCTTTTTCTGTGTATAATTCTAAAATCTTTCTGATCAATTTCTTAAAATCGATTTGTTCATCTAATTCATGTTTGATAGTCAATATAGCTGAATGATTTAATCTCTTAGAGTTGCGAATGGTATGAATTTTAATATTGAAGAACTTGTCTCTCCATTTGCTACACTTATTTAGAGACTAAGCAAAAATTTTAACGCAGTAGGAAAATTTGGTGAAAATTCTAAAGTTGTAATAAGTTTTATAACTTCAGTTGGGTTTCCTTTTTTGCCTAGTAAAATAGAAACTGACACTACCTCATTTGCAAGATCAAACACGTTTATACCCACTAATTCTTTATCGGCCAAAATTATTTCTGAATTTTTGCTCTTTTCAGTTAATAAATTTTTAAAGGTTTCTTTTAAATCATATATATTGTATAAAAATTGAAAACAATAGCTGTGGGTATTCATTTAATTAAATCTACAGTCTAAGGTATTAATTACTTTTTTTATTTTGATAAATTGTGCAAAAATAAAAAAACTATAACTTGAATTTTAATTCAGGGTCGTCCACTGGATCATCTTGCACTTCATAATCAAAATTGTTTCTTCGTTGAATTCAGTAATGTGGCTACGGCATCTCAAAGTTAGCAGGGATCACCTCAAAGTCTAAGTTAGTTCCATCGGCCAGTTCTTTTGCATATCGGATCATTTCATCGAAAACCACAATCGATCGAAGACCCTTAAAAAATTTTTACGATTTTTTAAGAATTTGATGAGATTATTTAAATTCCTATCGTAAATTTGAAACAAAGAATAAGAAGCCCATATTTTTTACTTCATTGAAACACTGTATTTACGTATACTTAATATATTTGGAAATAGTAATTACATGGCAATACATTCTAACAGAGTAGCTTTTTCAAACTAAAATTATGCCCTCTGAGAATATAATATTTAACTTTTTTTCCAACAAACCCAAATATAAATCTGTATACAGCTCGCACAAAATATTGCATGGATTTAAATAAATTTAAAAAAGATGTTTTACCTATACAACTTCCAAAGAAAAAATACTTTCACAAAACTCATAAATATAACACAAGAAATTAATGACCATAGTAATCAGTCTTAAAAGAACTAACACTAATAAAAAATACTCAAAAAGTAGACTGTGATACTTAAATAAAAAAATAAATACATTATAGTTCTCAGTCCAATAAAATTCCATTTTTTAGCTTCCTAACAAAATATTTTATCATTTCAAAATATTTTAAATACTTAAATCGAAATTTACTATAACAAATGCAATTATTAAAAATGTATTTAAAATAATAACAAAATAATATTACTAAATTTATCTCTTTAGAGTAAAAAAAGAAAACATTGAAATAACACATTAATTACTGATATAATTCAAACTTTGAATATTCAGAAAGAATCTTAAAAAATGCCTTTCGGATACTTTAATCAATGATAACACAATGATTTATAAAAATGTACAGATAATAACAAAATGATTATAAAATTTTTCACTTGATGTATGAAAAAAGGAGAAAAAATCTGCAAATACATATTTTATATTGATTTCACATTTAATGATTCAGGGAAAAAAAACGAAATTTACTATAAGCAACAGACAAATGAACTGCGATTTTTTTTTAATACTGAGAACAGTAATGATGGTTGTGAAACATGTCGATTTAAAAATGAAAGTTATCTTACGAGAAAAGATTCGTGTCTCAACAATATTATTTCAATTAGATCCAAAGAGAAGATTTTACAATCCATATACTGTTAAGTATAACTATTGACACATATGTACAAAATAATTTCATTGACAATAAAATTGCCTAGGTTTCATTTAACTCAGTAAGATTTTCAATTAAAATCGTTAAACAAAGTATTTTATTTTTATAAGCCGATTTTTTTTTTCATAAAAGCAAATACAATTAGATGTTCCTTCACACATTATCTTAATATGGTAAAAATACAGTAGTACCTCCCAATAAGGGACTTAGTGTTTGACACAGTAAGTGCCAGAAATTTAACCCTGCCAACCTAAGGAAGGACAACCACCAGATCAGACATTGCATATCTTGTCCTTTAATACTAAGAAATGTAATTCCAGCTGCATCAGGCTTTAAATAAATTATATATAAGTAAGTACCTTTTAGTCACAGGTAGTTTTTTTTAAATTTGAAGCTATGTAAAAGGAAAATTCTTAATTGAAAAAGTTTAATTATTGCATGTTTAAAATAATCAATTGGATTTTGTACTTACAAAATTTTATTGAAAATAATGAGTTGCGCAGATTTTTTTTGAAAGCCTATGTATTGTGTCAGCTTTAGACTGCATTTTTATTTTTCATATAAATTTAAAGAAAAAGCGCACCATCACAAGGTGCAATCGTTTTATTATGTGTTTTGTCTATAAATTGAAGAGTCGAACCGATTACATTGCAATTATTTGTCTCTGTTTCTTTTCTTTTTCAAAGTTACTTTGATTTATCAGGTCGTCAATATATTTGATTTATTTAGAGAAAAACACAAACTTGTTTTTGAAATTGTAAAATATTACTATTAAAAAATACAAAATAATTAAAAATTAAAAACGTAATTACCTGCGGTTATTTCAAGTAAGTAAATTATAAAGGATGTGCTTATTTCAGCTGGCCTATTTCTTTGAAAATGAGTTTTTTGATGGTAGAAATCACAACCGCTTATTTTAAAGTAACCTTCAGGAGTAAAATGAAACATCTACTGTGTGGGTCTCTATCTTCCAAAAAAAGCTCCCAGTCCCTTTTTAGTAATATGACCCCTACATCCTGTGGCTGTTAGGAATGTCCGTTGTGACTCCACTGTAGGAATTAGAGAAAGTTGCAAAAAAGGTGGTATTCAGTGGTAGGGTGGAAGAACATAAGTAAACTGTTCTTGCTGTTGAAAATAAAAATAAAATTGATATGCTATTTCGGGTATTATATTTCTGATTTGTATTTTTTTACTGGTTTATTATTTATTACTATTTTGAGTGCAAGCATCTTTTTCTGTTTGTTATCTTCAACAAGGAACAGGGGCCGCCTAGGGCTGCTGGGCTGCAGCCCATTTAGCCCATACGTAGATTCGGCCTTGACTGAAAGAGGAAGTTTCTTTTTAAATGTCATATCTTTTTAAAAAATACAGATTATTTTAATAAGTACATTACAGGATAATTTTTTTTTATCTTGAAGGGAAAGTTTCACTATTAAAAAGAAATGTAAGTTTCACCTTATGAATTTGAATGAAAAATGGAATTTTTACTTGATATGAGATATTTTCTTTCATATATTTTTCCCCTAGTAATTAATACACTCACTTCCAAAATTTAAGCATGGAGAGGAAAATGCTAATTTCCGGAAGCCAATCAGAATTGAAGAGGATGCAATTCGCTGCAGAGATAGACGGAAGTATGCAAATATGTTAGGTAACAGCCAATCGTGCTTTCATGTCAAGAAATATGCAAAAAGGGCAATCTTGTAAGAAGCCAGCTTTATGAAGGGTTACAGAAGTTGATTGTAAGTGCTGATAGAAGGTGTTTAAAACTTTCGTACAATTTGTTTTCAAGACATACGTGTTTCTATGACTTCCAAAAAACGAATGGAAGATTCTGAGCGCTGGTGTGCTGTGGGGTGCATTGAAGCAGGACAGTCGATCACACATGTTGCTCTTTTCTTCGGCGCTCATCATTCTGTAATTTCACGTTTATGGAAACAATTCCAAACCACACAGACAGTTGTCTGAAGGCCCGTAGGCTGTCGCCCAAGGGTTACAACCCCCGCGGAAGATCGATATATTGCTATTGTAGCCAAGCGGGATCGCAGAGCGACCTCCACACATGTGACATCTATGGTTACAGTGTCCATTGGTAAGGCTATATCTGTAGCTGCTGTACGCTGAAGGTATGCCCGGGTACCTTAAGTTTGTGTTCCTCCGTCCAATCAAGAGGGGCACGATTAAAGTGGTGCTGACAACATGGCAATTGGACTGTGTCTGACTGGGGCAATGTCATGTTTACTGATGAGTCAAGATTTGTTCTGGAGTCAGATGACAAGCATATAAGGGTATGCGTAAACAAAAAACACGCAATCAGCCCCAAAACATCACGCATTCCGAGGCAGAAGCATTATGGTGTGGGCAGGGATTTCATTAGGATACCACACCAACCTGCACATCTTTAAACGGGGTTCTGTGATGGCTGTCCGATATCGAGATGAAGTCCTAGAACCCATTGTGAGATTGTACGCTGCAGCAGTTGGCCCTACTTTTGTTTTAATGGACGATAACGCACGTCCCCATAGAGCTGACATCGTCAATGACTACCTGGAGAGTGAAGGGATTGCGCGTATGGCGTGGACCGCATATTTGCCCGATCTTAATCCCATTGAAAATCTTTGGGATGCTCTCGGCCGTGCTGTATCTTCACGTTTCCCACCTCCAGTCACTCTTATTGAGCTGGAAACTGCTCTACAAGAAGAATGGTGATTGCGTAATTCTGCAGTGGTTGATCACCTTTTTGAAAGCATGGTCAGAAGATGTAAACTTTGCATACAGAAGAGGGGGGATCACATGCCCTATTAATGTCCTTTTTTTCATTTTATGCTGTTTATTTTCACTTTATACATAATTCTGTTTAAGTCTCCAGTATGACATTATCTGATAACTTACAAAAATTTAATATTGTTTTAATTTCTGTATGTAATTATTGATTTTGTTTTATGTATAAATATATATTGCTACTTTACTGCCAAATTTTGTGTCAATAAAAATAGCATTTTTTGATTTTCTTGCATTTTACATCTTCATGCTTACCTTTTGGAAGTGAGTGTAATTTACTCATTGCTTGAACATATTGGTTAACTCGAGTGCCAAATTGATAAATGAGACTTTGATTCCTTAGACCTAAAATTATACTGTACTGTAATAATTTTCTGATGAAAAGAGAGAGTTGTGACAAATTAAAAAATTTTGTAATATAATTTTTTATAAAAAATGTTTTTATTCTCTTTTACTCTCTCTTACACACACAGACACAGACATTTTGTGGCTGAGAACTGATACCTATTGAGTCTTTTTTTTCCCTATTATGTTCCGAGATAATATGCCAGGTTTTTATTAAGTTGAAATCCATTAAAATATTACATTTTTTTAAAAGTGTTTTCTCTTTTATTTATGTGAGTAATGTATGTTGTTTTTGATCCATTCATTTCAAACAGGATTTTATTAGAAACACTTGCCAAATTGATAAATGAGAATGTTTATTTTTTTTTTTTATTTTTAAATTTGCAATTGCAAAGAACTTCAAAAATTGTTATGCATACAAGAACTATAAATATGTAATATTAAAGAAAGGTATATGTTTAATTTAAAAAGAACTATGATCTTTCTCAATTTCTTTGATAATTTAGCTATTTATATTGTTTTTTAATGCATTGAGATAATATTTTGCTTTCAATTTCATTTCTTTCAGGTTCTGAATACATTAAAATAAGATGGATCAAAGTGTTTGGGTAAAAGCACTTCATGCTCATGGCCCTTCAATGCTGAATGTTGTTGTTGGAAATGTTTCTCATGAAAAGTAAAATGAATTTTGATTTGTTTATATAAATAATTTTTTTGTTTTTCAAATTGTTTATTTTTTTGAAATTGTGCATTTTATAGTCCTGATGATGATACAGAGAATCAATGCATGTGGGAGCTGATACAGAAGAAAAGTCATAAACTTTTTCAAAAACGTGTTCCTAACCCTGCAGAAGAAAAGAAACTTGCAAATGGTATTTCTTTTTATACCTGTAATTGTAAAAATAAGAACTTTTTAAAGAGTCAGAAATTTTTAGGCAATATTTTTTATCATATAGAAATTATCTTTCAAATAATTACCAATATTTTATTAATTTCTTTGATTTGCTGATTAAAGTCTCATAAATTGCTTCCTGATGCATAACTTCAGTTCATTAATTTTATTTATTTAATATATCTTTTAAAATTGAAACATAACTATATTATTTAAAATTGCAGTATGAAGTTTCTTTCCTAATTGCTTTGTACATTTAAAGTAGTATAGAGAGTTATTAAAACTTTTTTATTATAAAATAGATTTTTTACCAAATGACATTTATTAACAAATACATTGAATATTTTTATTAATTCATCAGTCTTGTATTGCATAGAAGAATTACAACTATGTTTTGATCTAAATTAATGATAAATACATAGTTATATTTTTCTAGTGTATCTTTAATTATCAAAATTTGTTCATTTCAATAATATACTGATTTGTATTTTTCTGTTATAATTTTAGAAGATAAAATCAGGTTTTCCAACATTTATCACATGTTTCAAATTTAAGCCTATTAAAATATGTTAATCTATAGTCTTTGTGGTTTTTGAATACATTCCTTGTATACATTTTTCTGTGATGCTTTATAATCATATATATAATATTCATTTACTAAGTAATATTTAAGAAATTATCAAGGTTTACTTGAGTATTTATTTATGATAAGAATGTTCTTAATTGTTGACAATTCTTAAATTGGTGTATGTCAACTTATAATTTCATTTATAGTGTAATAGTTTATTTGAAATTTGATTACTTTATGAAAAAAGTTTCAGAATTCTTACAATGGTTGTTATTTATATCTAGATAAAGATAGATATTTTTCTTGGTATAAACATTTTACCCTAACATATATCTGACTTTTATGTTCTGCTTGAAACAATTTCTCTTATTTTCCCCATCTTTAAGAGGATTGAAAATTTAGTTGTATTAATAATTTTATAACTTTATAATCTAGCTACACACCACACCAGACTAGTGGAGTTAAATGTCTCAATTTTAAATCTAATTCATATGAGAATAATGGTAAAGTTATTACTTTATTTTTGA
>BMAV01017402.1:0-16209 GCA_019973955.1 Trichonephila inaurata madagascariensis | reverse complement strand
CAACCCCCCAAAAAAAAATTTTTTCAGTGCAGATTTTTATTTGTACACCCACTCAGCTAAATTTATTTCTTAACTTTTCATTTTTCATTTTATTCTGCCGTTTTCCTCGCATCTGAACTTGCCCCGCCCCCTTCGTAGTAAATTTCTTTATTAGAGATTAAAGCAGCCAATGAGAGTCATTTTCCTCACACGCCAAGATCCATTCAGAGAGCGTCACACAGCTCTCCCCATGCAATCGAAAACTTCAAGAACTTTGAACTTTTCCGAACGACTGGCTCGACCAATCAGAAGCTTTCGTCTCTAAGCATGAAAATGCTAACAATAGCTCCACATCTACATATCAGATATGGGATGGAGGCTCTGCTTCGTGACCCATATGCCCAGTAACAGCGCCGTAAGTTATTTATGTAAAATTTAACAATTTAATTTCAATTCGTATACAATCCAAGCTACAAAAAGTTTGCTGGTAACAAGCTTCTCGATTTTAACCGTGGATGGTAAAAAGTGCGATACGCCTCAGCTAATATCTCATTCTCTTGGCTTAGAAATGTGTCATATGATGATATTTAAATCTAAATCCCGTTCAGACCTCACCCCTCTACATGCTGATTCTTTGTAAGACCCAAAGTTTGATCCCTCGGCTCATCTTATGTTTTGATAACACCATAAACATTTAATTACTCGTATTCTAAGATTTATTTTTAGATTTATTGGAAAATACAAGTCAGGTAAGCAAATATCAAAACAAAGATTCCCTGGAATAGGGATTCAACAAATTAAAAAATATTTATGTAAAAGATAAGTCACCTCATTAGTATAAGGTTGTTCACTTCCAAACATTTTTCGCAAATAAATATCCTTTCCCTCCAAAAGCTTCATTATAGTAACGCGAAAAATTCTTTCTACGTTCATTTATTGGAAACTGAAGCTAATGATTTCCCTTGTTCTATGCATTTGCTAATCGAGGGTATCATTAACTAGAATATGTTTTGACAAACACTCATTAATATTTGAAATATGCAGTTACAGATAGATACTAATACATGTTTAAATACTAATTTTATCCTTTATTTATTTTGGTGTAAAGAAAATGAAAGATCTCATTATAATATTTCTCTATTTGCAGTATAATTGATACATTAATATGTAAAGTTCATGTGCTCCACCGATGCCAAGTTTTTCTTGTTGCAGAAAGTTTCTTTTAAAAAGTACATATTTGTCAAAAACAATAATGCACGTAGGTAAACAAAATACAGTTGATTTAAAATTACAAGTAAAATATAAGATGTTCTTAAGTTTTGAAAAACTTCTTAGAAAATCATCATTAAACATATTTTTCCAATATTTAAATTTGAAATTTTATCGTAGTTTTACCAGTAGAACAGCATTATACATGTCTTCTGTCAGCTTGGAATTCAATGGAAAACACGTGATCGCATTTATCATGTGATCATGATGAATTTAGCTCATCGGTAAAAGCTGATAGAAATATCGTAGCTCGTATAAAAATTAAAAATGCTTTTCACTGGGAAAATGAAAGAACTTTACGTTAAAATTATTGTGTTCAGTCCTATATTTAGTTTTCCTTCAGGATTTGTGCTTCGATGGATATAATGCTTATTTATCAGTGCAAAAACTAAGAGCGTAAATGATTATTTAACTGTCTAAAGAATACTCAATGTACTTAAGTATTGTTTCAACGGAATTCTTTTTCAGATGGCGAAATATATATATGTCCCAAAAGAAATGTCATTCCAATCTTCTACCACATTTCCTAATATTTATCAATAATGAAAATTCATCAAAATTCTGTGTACTCAGAAGTGAAGAATGTATCGATAATTATTCAAAAAATGATCGACAAGTTGAATAATCAATTAAAAGATCAGAATGCGATTGAAATGTACGGTTTGTGCCACATTTTGCTTTGATAGCCAGGGAATTTATTTCCACTAAAAGTTTCAAAATTAGTTACAAAGTTCGTCAACAGATGGCGATTCTGACTTGGACAATATATAAAATGTTTTATGTCCGTTTTGTTCTTCAGCATTCTGTCCTGTGTTTCGAAAATGGTTTACTCGTTGGAACACGCCAGGAAAAAATGGTAACAAAGTTACAGACGGAAATAGAACATTTTTTTAGTTTTCCCAGAAAAGAGCCCACCGTTGACGAATTCGATAAGTAATTTTGAAAATTTAAGAGAATAAATTCCATTTTTACCAAAGCAGGATGCAGAAAACCACATTTTACTCTTTGTTTATTTTAATTGATTTTCAAATCGTTGCTCATTTTGGGTCCTTCATAAAGGAAATAGTATATAGCAAATAATCATAAATATTGAATATTTTCAGATGATACTTTTAATAAAGTTAAATCCACAATCCCCTGCTCAAAAATGAACCCCAAGCAGTCCAGGTTTCACATTTGTCGTATTACCGCCACATAAACGATCAATAGCTTCTATTCGTAAGTCAGTCAACTCTAGAGCTATTTTACAAAAATATACTTTTTATTAATTAAAAAAAAATGATTTAGTTCTTTTTGTTGATGTATTGCGTTACATTTTATCCCAAATTTCTTATGATTTTATAAATTTTTACTACTAGAAAAACATTTGAAAAAGTTTTTATAATGAAATATTTTGAATAAAATAGATAATTTAATTAATTTAACATTGATTCAAGTAGTAGGGAGGCTTTTGTGCTTATCTGTTTAGCTTTAAGTTTAGGTAGTAACTATAAAATTTTTTTTTACTAAGCTACAAATTAATGAAAATTCAAAAATTTGAAGATAGAGTTTTGCCTTTCTGGTTGTGGGAACCTCGAATCTTTGAAAACGTTGTTTTCTTCGTTGTTATGATTTTGGGTTTCATTATTATTTTGAAGGGAAGAGACTGGTGTAGCTACACTAACAATGTTTGCGAAGAATACGTATTCTTCGCACAATTCTTCTTCATTCGTCCTTCTCGTATTTCGTTATTGTTGATATCTATCTTAACTCCTCTTCTAAAGACGAATTTGACCAACCACGAAAAAGGGAAACCTATATATATATGACATGATTTTAGAGTCAAACAGACAAAAAAGGTTTTTTATTTGATCAAAGTTCACATCATCTGACGCAAGAGGCAGAGAGAAAAGAACGCCACCGAATAATCTTATGGTTAAACACTTAAAACACCGATCACGGCGTCCATGAGTTCTTAAAAGTTAATGCTGACATATAGGGCTATTAAATATAACGATCTGGAATTAAATTTGTTATTGTCTAGGCCATATGTTCGGAAGAAATAAATGGGTCATTAGTTGATATTAAAAGTGAGAGGTAAAATAAAAGTGAATTACTAGATAGGAATTTAATTTTAATCTAATTATTTTCCACTTTATATATATAATATTATTAGATTAACACAACACCGAAAAAAAAAAGCTTAACAGCTGCATGAATACACTATAACGAAGTCTCGATTTTAAAGAATACCCTATTATTTTTATTTCCATAAATATTCGGTCATGGTCTTGAACTCTAGGGTGGTGTTTTTCAGTTGTGGGTTAGATTTTTCATAAAATTGCAGACACACCGCATTATGGCGGTGATGTAACAAATCTTTCGAAGCTCAAAAAACTCAAGTTGGAAAACGTTTAAGGAGTGTGTTGTCAGAGTTTAACATAGCCAACCACATCATTTGATCTTTTCAAATAGACCATCACGTATTCTACACACTTTGGTTGTTACTAATCTTGTAAGAAAGCCCTCTATCACTTTTATAAAAGTGCAGAAATTACCAAAAACCGAAAATTTTTTTGGGAAAGGATTCTTTACGAAAAATTAAATTTAAATCCTCATTTTTAAAATTTAAAGCTTAAAGGGGAAGTTTTGGGTTTTTTCTTTGAAGTTTTTTTCGACTTTTTCCTTTTTGGGAAAATTTTGAGGGCCAAGCTTTTAATATTCATATTTACCTCAAAAAAGGGGTTCCCAAAACCCCTTGAGGTAGTGAAGTTTTCCCCTTTTAAATTAAACTAAAATTTTTCCCTTTTTCCATGCAGGAAAAATATTAATTTTTTTTAAAAAAAAAGTTATAAAAAATTTTTTTTCCCTACATAAAAAAATAGCCGAAAAAAATAAAGAGGTTTCTTTAATTTGAAAAAAAAAATTTTCATTTATATTTTCATTAAAGTGGTAAGATTTTTTGAAACGTTAAATTTTTTCAATCTTTTAAATGAGTTCGAAAGCGGTAATAATTTCAATTAAATTTTGCCAGGAAAGTTTAACTCAGTAAAGGGTTTTAAAACCGCAATTTTCCCTTTTTAAGCCCAAAACCTTAGTTTTAAATGAAAATATTTTTTTCCTCTAAAATGAAAAATAAAGTTCATTATTATGAAAAAAAAAATTCCTCTTTTTTTTATTAAATTTTAATGGATTCTGTTAAAACCTTAATTTTTAAAATAAATTAAATTTTAAATTGGCTAAAATTTCTTTTTTCTCAAAAGAATCCTACGTTAAAAGGGGGTTTTGCCCCTGGCTTTAAGGAAGCCTTTTTTAACCACTATCATTTAATCTAAACTTTTAAAAGAATTGTTTGTTTTTTTCCCGCTTGTGGAATTTTTGGGATTTTGGGCAAGGAACCAAGGGTTTTCAGTATTTATTTTTAAATTTTTAAAATTTTACTTGGGTAGGCATTGAATGGGGGTTTGTTTTTGGGATCTGGACGTAGAAAGTTAATCCCATTGGCTTTTGGGGAGCTGAGATGGGTTTTTCGTTATGATGAGGCGTTGGGGTGGGAAAGGAGAGAATATTATTGGGTACAGTTTAGGAATTAAATTTTAACTAGAGACTGAGGTGCGTACAATAAATATTTGCTTAGAAAAGTTATTGGGGGGGGTTGGTAAAAAGGAAGGGACTAAAAATTTTATTTACTTTAATTGTGAAAAAATTATTTCCTTAATATTGGAGGTGGTTAAGAAGACGGTTTGTAATATTTGTGAATTATTTAATTTGAATTATATCAGGTAGAGCGTTAAAAGTTATTCAATATTCTGAATATGAGTTCTAAAGCTAGTAATTTTAAGAGCATTGCGTATGTCGTCATTGCGCATATATCTTGTAGCTTTGACGATCATACAATTAAGAAAATTTTTGGGAGGTATCAAGTTTATTAATGTTTGTATTGCAGCATATTTCCAAACTGGACAAGCGTAAGCTATAATTGGGCGCATAACGGCTGTATGAGAGAAGCACTTGTTTCTATTAAATATGAGTTCCGGCCTATTAGGGGGGGGAGTTTAAACATGATTTTCCGGAACTTATCGCGAGCGTATGAGATATGATTTTTCCAGGTAAGGTGAGAATCGAAAATAATTCCGAGATATTTGGGTTCCTGGGGACCAGGGATCCCGTTTGTGTACATGATGAGCGGTGGTGGCAAAGATTGCTTTTTTGTGAAAATAATGGCTGTAGATTTTTCAACGTTGATGCGGATTTTCCATTTATCATAGTAATTTTGTAAGAGAAGGTGTTTGTTTAATGCGTAGGATATAGTTGTCAAGTTTTTGTATGTTGTGTGGATGGTAGTGTCGTCGGCGTAAAGGTTGATTTGAGTAAGCGAGTAATTGGGAATATCATTTATGTATAGATTGAAAAGATGGGGACCGAGAGCAAGCTACCTTGTGGACACCCTGCAGAGACATTGTGGGTTGATAACGCTCAACTCAAATTTTTAAAGGAGCGGTTGGTTAGATAGGTGAATGAGTAATCGGGGGGAGGTAGATTATATGATATTAGTTTGAATAGCATCATGGGCATCGGAATCATAAATTATTGTAAAAAATACATTTTTAAACCTGGTAAGACATTTATTTTTGTTTGTAAACAAAAATTGTTCTTGAGCGTGTTAACTAAAAAATATACTGAGTTCTTATTAACGTCGCACTTTAAAACAACACTAAATATTTGGATGTTGGACATTCTAATTTTGAGCCGCGTTCAAGTAATGGAAGTGGCACTTGAACTTGCGACATTCACTCCTAATTTCCCACCCCCGCCAGCGGAAAATTTTAACTGCAGATTGAAAATAAGTCCCTATACGGTTAATGCTTTTGGATTGAAACGGCAAATTACATATACATATATATATATATATATATATATATTCGCAACTAAAAAGTTAAAAATCCCCTTAAATTATTTTTTTCTCTAAAGATGATTTTTCTTACAAAATTCTACTTAGTTCAGCTTAGTGAATGTAATCGAGCAAAAATTTTCATTATTGATATTTAACTATATAATTTTTTTCTTAATAACATACATTAATTTTATTCAACAAGAAAAAGTTTAGGCTATATATATAGTTACTTTAGATACTATGTTTCACTCTCAGTTTATATAAATCGCTTTATAGCTGCATAAAGAAAGTACACCTCATCATTTTTCAAGGCACCCAATAAGAGTGTTATATATATATAACTCACTAATTCTCTCTCTCTCTCTCTCTCTCTTTTCAACCAATAGCAGACGAGTCTCTCGTCCGCTTACTCTGAAAAATTTCCATCATATCGGGTGTCTAAGGAGCAGTCACCGTAGCCACACCCCCTTCATGTCCCCTAATTAGGAAGCTCCCTCTCAATCCAGGCCTATTCACTTCAAGACCCAAATACATTTCGATATAAGATGGAGGAACGCTTCGCTTTCCATTTCCAAGAGATTGAACACTAAGAAGTCCTCCGGGTTGCCATGTTTTTTTGTTTTGATGGCATTTATTTCCTTTCAAAGGGGTCAGAAAAGAAATGAAGTAAACAAATAATTACTATGTTATAATATAACTTAATTAATTAAAGGTCTGTGATACACGAAAATTACGACACAAATGGCATACGGGATGCATCGAGTTTTCTGGTAAACGTTAAATCAATACAGGTATTACCTAACGTTGTTGAAGAAGTTTCTATGTAAGAGAAATTGAACTCGCTGGACATGAAACAGGACAATGAGCGGTCTTGTGAGACATTAACATTAAAGTCTCCGCAAATCATAATTGGTGTAGTAAGATCAGGATCGTAATCGGGTATAATTTTTGCGATGTTTTTGTAATATTTTAATAGCGATCGTAACATAAAGAGTATAATTTCTGCTAACGCTGTGCCCGGAAGGATGTACACACACCCGAGTATGATATTTTAAAAAAATAATACATGTGGGAATCCAACCGAAATCTTCCAAAAGGTGGGATTCTTCAGAAGGGGTTTTATGGCGTGGTGTCTAGGGGTTTTTATTTTGAAAGGGGTTAGTTAATTTTGAAATAAAATAGACAAAAATAGTTTAGAAAGAAACTGGGTTGAAACTAAATAATTATTATGAATATAGGGAGTATTTTGGGAATATTTCAAAAGAATAGGAAAGTTAGATAAAATTTTTTCGAAGAAAGGAAAGGTTTGATCACATTACTTTAAGGGGCAATTAGTTAAATAGAACTCATTATGGTGTATTAAAACTTACCGCCTGGGCGGACGAACGGTGCTGACGCGCGAAATACGACGTTTTCTGACGGGTGCTATGGGCCCTGCCGAAAAAAGGTTGATGTCGGCGTTTTTTAAAAAGGGGTGCTAGATGGGATTGAGGGAATACTGTTTTGTTAAAATTTCCGCCCCGGAAAAGGGTAGATCTAACCTTTTACAAATGGGATATCCTACATACATATCCTGGTAAAATCTTGTTATCATAACCCAAGAACGTATCTGTAAAACGTTTATTTTTGTCGGTGGAGTAAATTAAGCCAAATCTTACTTGTTGCACTTGTGGTTGCAGTAGAGGAGTGAGTGAATATTAACGTCGAACTGTTCATCAACATGAGGGCTTTTGGCGACGAACCCGGAACCAGGTCAAGGACGAGGAAGACATCTGGGTGCACGTTGTTTTCGATGAATCACGCTTAATTTTGGGGACCCTGATGGGCCCCATTCGTGTTGAGCCATGCCGGTGAACGCGCCTTCCATAGTGCTCTCTATTGATTAACATAGTGGTTTTACACCAGGAGTTATGGTTTGGAGTGCGATTTCATATGAAGTACAATCCAATTTGCTACGAATTGAGGGTAATCTCAATAGCAACAGGTACGTCCGGGAAGTACTACAGCCCGAAATCGTTCCCTTCCTTCAAGGCATCCCTGGAACTATCTTTCAGTAGGATAATTCATTGTACATTTTGCAAAGACTGTTCGAAACTTCTGCTCATCCCAACTCATGCAACTTCTTCCTTGGCCTGCTTATTCGCTGGATATGTCACCAATCGAGCCCGTGTGGGATTTGGGTGGTCGGTGTCACGCTCGTGATCCACGCCCTGCAGCTTCAAAAGAAGAATTTTGTTGCGCATACAAGCAATATGGAATTCTCTTCCACAAGCAGATATTCAAAATCTGTTTGACTCTATACCATGTCATACAGTGGGCAGTTTTCCCAATCTGGCACACGGAAATTATTTTATGGCTTTAAAGTCTTCCTAATTACATTTAATGATCAAAAATCATAGTAAATTATGTAAATTGTGTATTATTTTCTGTTTCTTACTAACAAATAAGTTTAATAGGGGTTTAACTAATTTACAACCAGTTTGAATAAGCAAGGATCTAAGGATATTAACAGAAGCAATAATTTACACGTGGGAGAATATATACAAGAAATAGTGTGGTAAGTTAAAAAAAAATTAAATTTAATAATTTTTAAGGATTTAACAAATACAATAAAACATAACATTGTACATATACAATAAAATATAGTAGGTTGTGTTTAAAAGGACTGGGCACCCTTTGAGCATTTCTTTTATTTATGTATTTAAAAATTAAATTTTAGCATTTCATATAACGTTTATTTAAGAAAATGATACGAAATAAAATTTTGCACATATTATTCACATAATTTTACAAATTTATTTTTGTTTTAAATTTGGAAATTTTTGAAATTCTACTCTTTTTGTGATAATTAATTTTTTATATGAATTTTTTGTAATATTTCTGAAGATGCTTTACACACCTTTAGGGATTGATTTTACAATACCTTAATTAGTTTTAGTGAAAAAAATAAAAAAAAAAAATGTTGAGATACATATATGTATTCTAAAATTCAATCAAAAGCCTAATATTTCCCACATTTTAATTTTAAAAAAAATAAGTATTCAATTTACAGAAAAATAGATCTCCAATTTTGTTACATGCATTACATATAAGACACAGGGACAAAAATAGAAATGATTGATAAATAATTGTGGAAGAAGTAGTATTTTGAATGCGAAAAAACACAAACTAAGAAAAACCATTTTAAAGTTTATAATTCTTAAAAAATAATTATTATATAAGCTTAAATAAACATAAAATACCACACTAAAATACAAGCTATTTATTTTTCTTAAAAATAATAAAGTATAGTAAAAATTTTACTCTCTCGATAACCACGCATCATTCGCCTTGGAGAAGAACTTTTCATTTCTATGGCACCTCATCCATTTTTCTCCTACAAACGAGCAGAAAATTTAAAAATTTTTTCTAAAGTTTAATTGCTGCTGGTCCTCATATTTATCAAAGTTCATTGTAGTCCTAACTAAAGTCAAAATAACATTAATTTGGCGCTAGTATCTTGCTCTTCCTTCCACACATTGAATAAGGCACGCCGAGTAATACGATCGGCCAACGCTGAAAAAAAAATCATAACTTTGGGAGTAGCAGGAAGTAGCAGATAAATTTGAAATTAAATTAAAGGTCTATATATATATACCCTATATGACTTAAGTTTTGCTGTGATTAATCCGTGTCAATCACAGAAGTTCTAGTCCATTATATAGACACAAAAAACTGACATACGTTAGTAGGAGTTAAATGTTGTGCTAAATGTTATGTTTTTACAATTTTTAATCGAACTTGAATCTAATTTGAAAGTCAAATCAAGAAATTAATCACCCATGGTATCTGTTTTTAAAAAAAAACCCGCTGAAATATGCAAAATCCTTTTCAGACGAAACGATAAAACTTGCGACTGTAAAATCAGGATCTTTCACAAGTGTTTCTTGTAACAAGAACAAACCCGATCTAAGCCGATAATTGTTGACGATTTCCATTTGCGTACTGACAAAAACTGCTTACCACACGGCTAAGGAACTCAAAATTACCATAAATTGTGGAATGTTGTTTTACTTCGCGCTATTTCACTTTTGGGGTTTCCGTGCGCCAGATTGGGAAAACTGCCCACTGTGCGTCGTATAGCAGCACTTATTGCAGCATCGTATGGCTACAACAAATACTTATTTCGGACCCTTAATATTATTTGTTCGTTTTTTTGCTTTGAAAATTTTGTCATTTATTTGTACTAATACAAGTCATTTTTGCATTAAATTTCATTAAATTCTGATTATATTCACTTCGTGGTGCTGCATTTTTTACAAACAGCAGTTTTTTTTTACCATGAAATAGGAATTTGGCCTATTTTGAAAGTTACTTATTCTTGTGAAGGAAATGCGTATTACTTTTATAAAACAAATGCACAAGTTGGTCGAAACATATATGGTTGATTCTCTTTTAAATAATCAAACGGTCTCTCAAAAGAAACCTTACAAGATAAGGAAAATGTTGTTTTGAAAAGGTTAGCTAAGAAAAGTCTTATTGAAATTATTATTAAAATTTAACAATAATAAGTGGTTGCTTTTTTTTTTCGTTTTTGCGCAATTTGTTTTGCAGATACTTAACTTTAAAATAGTTTACACGGTTTGAAAATACTGAATTTGCTTGTTATATGTTTTTAAATATTAAAAGGCATATTCACTTAATAAATACAAACCAAACGTTTCAAGTTTAAAATGAACAGATCAATTCAAAGAATACATGAGAAACAATAATTATCATTTTTAGTTAGAATACGAAAGTACCTTCTTTAGGTGGGTACGGGTGTCACAATCCCGAGGTACCCTAGTGATCTTTTCCTTTTCCCAACGGGTTTACTATTTTTGGTAAACACGGGTGTCACGACCCCGGGGTACCCCAGTGATCCTTCTCTATTTTCGACCCTCCATCTTGTCATCCAATTTCTCCTTTTCTTCTTTTCCCGTCCAGACCACAGACCTATAAATGTTTGGCGCAGTATAGCCAAAACTGGCTCTTGCGCCATAAAACACCAAACTCATCATCATCATCACCTTCAGGTAGATCGACTAAGATACAGTTATACGTGTCTGTCTGTTTTGATTTCTTAGAAGATGGCTGAGGGACTTGAGCAAAGGTAATGCATTCATTTTTTTTTTTTTATCAAAAGCTTTGTTATTTTTAAGTGAAGTTGTTCGTAAGATTCAGCAAGTCTTTGGAGACGGTGCTATGAGGATAACAAAAATTAAGGAGGGGTTTAACCGATTCATAAGTAGCTGCTCATCGGTAGAGAGTAACGAGGATTCTGGGAATCCACAAACTGCTCAAAATGCCACTGTTGTTAAAAAAAGTTGGAAATTTTGATCATGAAAGATCGCCATTTAACTGTATGAGAGACTATTAAATAATACTAGACTAGGTCAAAGGTGGCTCCATTCCTTACTAATAAAAGAATTTTATTTTTTCAGAGAACCTATACCTATATGTATATATATATATTTATATATACCTATATATATGTATTTATATATAGTAATATAAAATAACAGTGAAGAATTACTAGAACCTACAGTGCTAAAGCAGAAAGAAATTGGAATTCACAAGACACAACAAATGTAGATACAAAAAAGTCTTTGGACTAAACTGGAGACCTATTATGATTTCTAAAGCTGTCGCTGAATTAGGCCAGCGAATTAGGGTTAGCAATGTTTTACGGATCCTACCTTCCCCGTACAGCAGAAACTTTCGACATAATAGGAAGAAAAAAAAACAACTTGAAAAGTTAACCCTAATACAACACGTGGAAGAAAAACCTGATAATATATTAAAATGAAGCTAATAAAAGAGAACAATAATGAATGTCTCAAAGAGAAATATAAAAAAATAAATAAATAAAATTAAAAAAATTAAAAAAACTTACGTGTAAAATAATTATATATATATATATATATTATGCTAATAAATCTTTCCTCAAATGGCAAATAATTTGAGTGAACAAAGAAGTTGATCGAAACTGAAAGTTAAGAATCAAGTCAAATTGAAAGTCACAAATTATGCCCTGATATTGCGTTACGAAGTAGAGTTTGAAGGACTAAGTTCACGTTAAAATATATAATGTGTTACGTAAATATAATGAAATGAATATTTATATATTATTAACTTA
Source organism: Trichonephila inaurata madagascariensis (assembly GCA_019973955.1). Taxonomy (NCBI): domain Eukaryota; kingdom Metazoa; phylum Arthropoda; class Arachnida; order Araneae; family Nephilidae; genus Trichonephila; species Trichonephila inaurata. Next base: position 3,931 of record BMAV01017402.1, on the reverse strand, counting down.
TTTTTATGTCAATAAATATCTTTAAGTGATGCAGAATTGATACATAACAAAACTCTAAACCTGTATTCCTTACCTTTATTCCCTAATTCTGCACGGATTGAGGTAAATTGTTTTAAATTATTTCGTTCAGTGTGGCACACTGAAATATGTTGGTAGATAGGTTCGGCACGCTACAGATACAAGGTTGTGCAGCCCTGAGCTATACAGAACTTTTAAAATGTAACTCTCTTTGAAGTAACCATTCAAAATAAATGTTATTTGTTCATCCTTTTTTAAAGACGCGATAACCGAGACGTCTTAGTCACTTGTCCTGTAGTAAGACTCTAACACGTTAAATCTGTAGAGACTCAAAATCTGTGGGTTAGCTTGGTGTGTTAATGATAAATGTTGTACTCTATAAGGCATCACGAGGGCTATTTTCCTCATACCTCGTAATTTTGATGATTGGTCGCGTGACGTGATCGACATTTGAGCTAGTAAAACCTTATCGTGACTACCATGCCACACGACGGGTGGATATGAAATCTCGAAAATTTAACAGGAATCGGCCTCCTCTATACGGCGCTTCTTCGATGGCAGGAGGGTTCGGAGTGAAAGTGCCAGCGTCCTCATTACTTGACAATGGTGCAAAATTACGAGAATGTAGCCGATAGACTTCGTGCTGCTTTATACTGCGAAGTTAATAAACACTCCAACACTCGAGGGTTGCTTTAAGAAATCAATCATTCTTTCTTAAATTCAAATTACATTAATTATCAGGATTTATATAGAGACACGAAGTAGTTGAAAGATATAAAATTAATGTAATGTCTAGAGCAGAGAAAGTAATTCTTTCATATTGTTACGAATTTTGTGTACAAAAACACTTAAAATAGAGTAGATAATTTATATATGGATGTGTAATACATTTATTTTCCTTCATGTTCCATTTACTTTATGTAAAAAATTGTATTATTCGCAAGAAACGCCGACTTAGCAACCATGTTGGCGACTACTTTTGGAGAGTTTGCGACCCTATGGATTCTTCTGGAAATTAGCGGGGAAATATACTAATATCAAAAGCTATGACGCAAACGGATCTCGAATGATTCATTTGGCTTATAAATAGAGAGACGCTCGCCGAAACTAAGTTAGTATTATTTTGACTAGAGATTGGAACTCTTGCATTGAGACTGTTGAAGAGTCGACCAGTGATAAGTGAATACTTCGGCTGTTTAACAAGCGAGTGCTTGAGAATAATCTTTTGAGTATTTGTATTTTGGCCTGATAGTTGTGTCTGAGAGCTGTTGAAGGTGTGAAGACCTTCTGAAACTTATTCTGCGAATATTTCTGTTGAATCCTGTATTTCAAAAATTGTTTTTTGATAATGAATTCCCATCGCTTCTGAAGAACTGCATTGCTATTTGCGACTGATTTGCATAAAATCCACGAACACCGATTAAAAATACAGTATCAGTAAGATATTAATGCGCATAATTAACTGAAATTTTGCTTTAAAAACACTATTATCGATTTTTTTTCTCATACAGCATTAAAATTATTGAATGATTGACTCTTTATGAACTTCAAGTTTAGGAGAAGTGCCTGGTGTGTTGGCGGCGGTCTCCAGGAATGTAAACCCCGTTTATGTTTAGTGTTAAAGTCTACTGAACGAGTACTCTCTAAATGAGGTTCATTCTACATCATGCCAATTTAAGGACTTCAAACCTCCTCAAACCTAAAATGTATTAGATCTGATGTCGTTATCAAGTGACTGTGACGTCACATTATAACGACTAACACATGTTTCCAGCCAATCCGTTCATAAATTTTTGTAACGTCTAAGTCACATGATAAATGAAATCCCACGTGTCTCGCTAATTAGTTCATGCGTTTCGATGTTGCAAATTTAGCAGTGTTTAAAAAAGTATATATTTTTAAATTATAATGCACGTAGATAAATAAAATGTACTTTTGATTTAAAATTACATGTATAATAAAGTTTAAATTTTGAAAAACCTTTTGAGATTTTTTTTATATGTTTGGAGTATATTTATCCAAAAATCAAATTTGAAATTTTATCTAAATTTTTTATGTACAACAACATGCATAAATCTTACGTCACAATTTTCATATCAATGGAGAACAAGTGATCGTATTTGCCAGGAAACAGGAATTTAACCTATTTTTGAAAGTTACTTAATCTTGTGGAGGTGGTGCGTATTATTTTCATAAAAGAAATGCATAAGTTGAAGAAACATATATGGTTAATTCTCTTTTAAATAAGCAAATGGCCCCTAAAAAGAAACCTTGCAAGATGAGAAAAATACTATTTAGAAAGTTGAACGCAAGAAAAGTTTTATTGAACTTATTCTTAAAATTTCTCAATAATAAGTGGTTATCTTTTTGTTTGGGTGCAATTTGTTTTGTAGTCACTCATCTCTGTTTTTCTGAACTTTGAAACAGTTTATAGTTTGAAAATAATGAATTTGCTTACATATGTAAAAATAGAGAGAGAAAAAGAGATTTCTTTTAAATATTAAATGGCATATTCCCTTTATAAATACAAATCAAACGTTTCACTATTTAAAATGTACATATCAACTGAAAGAATACATGAGAAATAATAATTCTTTTTAGTTAGAATACGAAAGTATCTAAGTAAATTAGTTAGAATATACAAAAAGTATCCGCCCTGAGTTTCCCCCAAGCAATGGGGAATTTTAAGGCCCACATGCACAGTGTAAGGTTATAGCCTAGTGAGTGAATATTATCATCACACTATTCAGCTACTGGAGAGCTTTTGGCGACGGACCTCGTAATTTTTAACCCTGGTCAAGATGACGAAGAATGGAATAAATTATGGTTATTATTATTCACATAAAATTATTTTTTCATGTTCCCCACCTTTTTCTATCAATAATATTTTATGTATTTTTTCTATCATACTTAATGAAGTCTGCGGATTTCAGCGTTTTTCTATGAACTGTCGATCATTAAACAATCAGTTTGTAAATCTAGATAGATGTTTCATATTATCTCTCCTTTCTTACTGTAATATAGTCTTTTTGTTTCATTCTCTAGCATTGATTTTTCAAAGCGTTTTTTTAAGAAAAAGGGGTTACAGCCTGTTTAACAAATCGTTTCCAAACGTTACTCTTAACGGAACTGGTGAGCTAGAAAGCGGAAATGATAGTCCTGAATTTAATTTCATTGCATGATATCACATACTTTAGTTTCAACAGAAAAAAACATGACGAGTACCACTTTAAGAGCCACGCCTATATTATCTTACTTATTAATAAAGAGCACAGTATTTATACCAATGATTATACAACATTTGTGTTTACCTAAATGACAGAAAAACATTGAAGGGTTCATACAAATTGATATGGGGATTTTTAAAAGGGGGGAAAAAAACCCCTTTTTTTCTTTTTATTATGTTGTGCTTATGAATCATATGAAAACATTTCACTACATTACGAATGATTTAAATATTCCAATAAATTTTTTATATTTTTTCTGAAAGGAAATAAAAAATTTTTTTAAAAAAGAGTTGAAATTTATAAAAAAAAAAATATATAATTGTCAACTCGTATTTAAAAAAATATTGGTAAATAAGTAACATTGTTACTGGGTAATGGTTACGAGTTAATGTAGGAAATAATTCAAATAAGACTTAAAAAATATTTATCATGGCTTAATGATCTCTAAGAGTATATCAAAAATTTAAAATAACATGCTTATAAAATTGAAATAAATCATATTATGTACGGTGAGGCCAGATAAAGATTCATATTCAACGATCGCTCTACAAAAAAAATGCAGGTATAAATTCCAATAATTTTTTTTTTGCTAGACTACTTGAATGCTGCAGAATATTTCAAATAATCAGTAGCTTTGGACAAGAGAAAATTCAAAAAATTCTAAATACAACTTTTAAACCAACAAA
>BMAV01017399.1:126804-147758 GCA_019973955.1 Trichonephila inaurata madagascariensis | reverse complement strand
ACAATTTACCTGTCCTCACGTGAAGTGGTGTACTGAGGTGGATGCAAACGGCCACGTCGGTCCGTCGTACTCTCCTGCATCCAACGGTCACATATCCGCATTACAGTTGTTTGGTTTCGTCCAACACGACTACCGATTTCCTTGAAAGATAATCCACAATCTCGGTAGGCCACTGTTCTTCCTCTGTCGAACTCGGATACTAGATCAAAAGCTGATCTCTATTTTCTATGAGACATAACTGATCGTTTTTTGAAAAAACCACAAGAAAAACACAATTGCCGAACTTGAAATCGTCGAAATCTCTAAGCCTTAAATAGCGCTTTGAGATGGCGCCACAGGCGCGCGTGATGTGTGCCTGCGCGGAAATTCTAATCATTTGCATATCTCACCCCCGCTAATGCATGTTGTAAATTTCATGTTATTTGCATGCTTCCTTCAGGGTGTTGCATTTACGGTGGCCAGTGGTGTAGTTTAAATAATTAGTATGATTTAAGCATATCGCTAAGGTTTGAGGTAACAGAACATTCTTATATATGTAATAATTCACGCTAATTTTATCTTGAGGGCTCTTTAATTTTGTAAAGGTTCTGAAACCTCAAGGACTTTGTGTAAATAATTACCGCAAAATGCAGCGTATAAAGCGCTCTTTGTACGCAAAAAAAAAAAAAAAAAAAAAAAATTAACGAGTGTGAGTCATACGCCGGGTATACGAATGAGAGCTTTAAAAAAAAGAAAAGAAAGAAGAAAAATGAGCATAGAAACATTTAGACTGTTGAAATATTGTTTATTTAAAAGAAATGATATTTCTTACGTACTTAAGGGGTTGTACTTCTAGAAAGTAAAGTTTCCCCCGTAAAGTTTTCAATAATACTTCGAATAGTTGACTTCAAAACACATAAAAGCATTGCAAACGTACATTTCAGGTTCCTTTGTAAAAAAGGGGGTGCACGTTATACGGCGAATATATTTAAAAATTAAAAAATTCTGCTATAGGTGTGCAAAAAGTATAGGTGTTCGTTATAAGGTGTTGCGCGTTATACATAAACCGGATTATAAGGTAATTGTTAGTTACCCGCCGAACGGTAGTTAACCGAAGCTTTTAGCATTTAAAATTTAGGTAGTCAGCAAATTTAGATTAGTGGTTATGTAACCCACATCGAACGATAGCCAATAAGGAGAGCCTTCCACCGGAGTCATGTGAGTTTGGGAACTTCCGGTTGGCTTTTTGTATTTAAGCCTCTGTTTTCGTTGAAAATTTACCGGCCGCTGCTTGAATTTATAATATAATGTTACGCTTGTTTCCATCAGCTTTTGTTCTATGTTTGTGTGAGTGTTTTCTATATGTAGAATGAAACAAGATGTCAATGTATTCAACCTCATCAATTGTAACATGAAATTGACTACCACAAAATCATCAATATCTTAAAATAGTAATCTACACGGTAATTTGTTACATATATTTTAGGTTATCTACAAATTTATGTTTCTGTGATCTATGTGGATTTGCACAAATCTGTATGGATCACGAGTTTTAAAACATTTAGATAAATCTAGATCTAAAGGTGCCATATGCCAGCCCCTTACACGAGTATTAATAGTTTATAACTGAATCACTTATTTCAAACTTTACAGTCAAGTTTTTCCTTATTGAAGTTTTTATAGTTAAGGTAGATCTACAAAATGGGGATGAAATCCATCCCAGACACTATATTTTTTCCTCTTATAAAATGTAGAGAAATAGTTAGTTGCTTACTTAGGCAACATAAGAGACAGATTTAAATTATTCTAGCAAGCAATAACAGCATCAGTCAGGATTGTGAGAGGAGCTGATGTTAAATTGATTTGTTTTGATTGATTAGAACATTTTAATTGAAATTCAAATTATGTTGCTATGTTTTCTCTCTCTCTCTCGTTATTTTTCCCAAAAGTTTATTAAATTTTTTCATAACACTGCGTGGAAGAGGGCATTTTGCTTTCGAAAAGTGTCCAAGTGTAACAAAGAGTGAAAACTAACCAAGAAAATAAAGGATGATTAATATGTTCACATGCAAAGGAAACAGTATTAAAAATTCTTAAGTTAAATGTCATGCACACATGAACTAGAAAGGGGAAAAGACAGCTCCTAGATTCTCATGTGATACTTGAAAGTTTCTATTTGTATTCATTTAAGGTATCCGACTACCCTAAAATCACGATTTTTTTCAAAATTGAGAAGTTTTCTTATGATTTTATTTTACAGGCAATCTTATTAGCTTTATAAAAATACCAAGTTTTTTATTTTCCATTCCCTAGAACAAAAACTACATATATTTTAGTAAAAGCAGATGCCATATCTTTACACAAGATACCAAGCTTTAAAATGCATTTTACTTGAAATGTGTTTTTTTTTCAAAAAACTCAAACGGGGACAGCGATTGCTCAAAAGGTTTTTAGAAAAATTTGCTGAAATTTTTTGTGTATGTTTTGTATAACAGTGGAAGTGTTTTGATCGTCAGATTTATCAACCACTGTTTTATTTCAAAATTTACAGTCCTTTATGTGAATATAATCCCTGTTTTTTTATGCAATTTCATATAGTCACTAAGATAAAATGCTCTAGTTTTTGTAAAAATTAAAATATCTCTTATCCTGAAGGTCATTTAAACATGAACAACAAAGAAACACATCAAAATTGAAAAATTGAGAATTTGTTCATAAAATTTTTGTACAGAGCGGACCCCGTTTATGTAATTTTTTATACATTTTCACCAGTTTTTTCCCATTTTAATAGCTATAATTTTTTTTTTCTGTTTTCAATTTTAGAATTTTTTTCTTAAAATATACTAAATAAATCTAAAAATCACAAAAAAAAAAAAAATTCCCCATATCTCCATTTTTTCAAAAATAAGTTTCTCAAGTAGTCGGATACCTTAATATTTAAAATTTTTAAAGAAAACAATTTTGACGTCCGTTTTATTACCCGAGGATTGTTTGATTTAAAAGTAGAAAAGTTCAATATAAAAAGAATAGTTTTATTGGAAATCAAAAGAAACTGCTCTGTGGAATTGTAATACACGTCCCTACACTTTTCGGCAGCCGTTCTATGTCTAGAAAAAATGTGGTTGACTCTTGAAGAAGTCTTGACCAAATTCCTTCCCTTCATCGACCCAATAAAAACGTAATACTGTCTTAAGTTACCTAAAGGCCTAAGAGTCACATGATGACAAATAGAGACTGTACGGTGGGTGTTCTAACATTTACGAAAGGATTTTTTTTATTTTGTCTTGATTTTACTTAAGACGTGTGGGTGAACATTGTCAAGGAGATCCAATATTGTTTGAGCCCTTCTTGAAAAATTTTACTCCAAATGTTCCAAGACGTTCTACCTAAGCAGTACTCGCCATATATTGCCACTCTTCGTCAATAGATACCTGGATTAATCTCACTTCCTGCAGTCAGATTACTGCACTTTTTTCCGATCTGGACGCATTCTCTTATGCGGCACGACTTTACTTTCAATTAATTTTCTCCACCACAACTGTTAAACATCTTATGCAGTGTACATTTCTTACCGTTCCTCGTGTCCCTGTTTGGTGGCTCTGCTATAGCGACACTCATTCTGACACATTCGCATATATCCACTTTTAATTTTGGCAACCCTTTTAAAAACGCTGGTAATAATGATTATCATACAATTTACTGCATATACAAGAAGCAATGTTTTTCTTATTTTAATCAAAATGATAAAGATTTCTGTATAATTGAAATAAATATTTTCTTCAACCAAAGAGGAACACGATATATATAATTAATAACTCCTTGAAAAGTTACGAGTGAAACAAAGATGTCTGCGAAAATAAAATGAGGTACAGATTGCTTTCTAAAGCTTTGTTTTAAAATAGGCTGAAAAAAGGAAGATCTGCAAGAAAGTGTTTATATACCTGCATAGAGTTACTGAAGCATCAATTCGCAGGTTGTGCTATTTACATAATATTGGGAAGTGTTTTGAATATGACAAAAGACGAATATATGAAATCTTGAAGTTTATGAAAAAAGCTGCAATAGCAGGTATTCTTCTTTCTAACTGGAGAAGTGGACAATAAATCAAATGAAAAATATAGAGAGCACTTTTATGTACCTTGAAACATGTTTAAGTGATATCTTCATTAATTCTGGTTAAAAATTTCATTAACATGTGTATTTTGCGTTTATTTAAAGTATCACTTAATACTCTTGCTAAAAAAACCTTTTAAAAAAGAGTTACTTTGATTTTTTTTTTTAAAAAAATATATTTAGGGTAAAATTGTACTTTGAAATTCGCATATCTGTGTGCAAAAGTTTTTATTGATCCCTAAAAAGTTCTGATTGCGAGACTTATATGGGTTTGAAATGACCAATTCAATTCTAATGATATTTATTTCTTTAGAAGTCTTTAATTAAATGCAACACACAGCAAGTAAATTGCTTTCATTATCAGTCAAAACTAACATCCATGACTGCAATTAAAAAGACCAGTCAAATCAAAACATGGAATTAGTATACTTAACTTTGTATGAAGAGTAGAACAGTTATTGTGAAAACTGAAGCAAATATTTCCTTTGCATGTCTTAGATATTTTTTTAATTAAATATTTATAACCTAAAGCTACATTTTTATTTGAATGCAAAGCATTTAGTTATTTATTTTTCTTAAGAAATCTATTTTTCGATGTGTATTTATTATTTGATTGGAAACGAAGTACTAGCAGAAACCAGTAGCTCTGCCCTCTTGACCTTTATTTTTACCCTTCAAAAGATTGGTTAAAAAGTAATAAATACTACAGGCAAATCCATTGTAAATAAAAACTTTTTCTTGAGTAGATAAGAGGTAGGCTAAAATAAGGTATCTTGTACTAGCTTAAATAATTGTTCAATCTATTGAAATAATTTTACATATTCAGACTGTTTATTTTCACAGAAACAAAAACATTCTTGAAATCTTTTTTAATAAATGAAATTTTTAATTGCGAATAAAAAATTAAAACATTATTTGAAATGAAAAATTGATTGTTATTGTTTTTTTTTTGTTCATGATAATAATATATAATCTAGTAGCGCATATGTGCACTACGAGAGGCTCAATATCTTCTATATTCCTTTAAGTTGCTTCAGGAAAAGAAAAAACTAATATTGAAATTAAAACCATTCATTATCCATTTTCATACGATATGTCCCACATTAATAAATAATACTAAAAAAAAAACTGACGCGTCTACAAAATTTCTGAATTTCATCTGTTATACTTTTTAGCGGTAACTTTATATTTTTTACGCTTTGTTTATTTATTTATTTTTTATATTACGAATTATTGTTACTTCTATTATTTTATTTTTATGCTGAAAAAATATGGTTGCCCAACCAATTTTTTTTTTAACTGCTCATGGTTTTTTAAAATCTTTTTCTCATTTTTATTATTTTCATTTTATTCCTAGTATTTTGTTTATCTTTCCAGGGCTCAACTTTTGTAATGAACTTAACATATTTTTACAAGCCTAAAGGCCTTTTTTTGTTGTCAAATACAAAAAAAAAAATCTTGAATTAAAGTACATACTTATTTATTTTTTTGAAATTTTAATTCACAATTAGTTTTTTTTGGTTGAATGCTACCCATTAATTGACGTAAGATAACTTTTGATGTGAGGATGTTCTTTCTGATTTTTTTTCTTTTTCAATTTGTGCAAAACAAAGCTTCCTTACAAAGAAGCAATATATATCAGATTTTTTTATATTTATGTTTAATCTTGTTAAAATATTAAAAAAAGTTATAAAACTCTAACAATTTCTTATTTTTTCAAGAATACTTAAGAGAAAAGAATGTATCAAGCATTTTAGTAAAACTTTTTTCATTAATTTTTGCTTTGCAGCAAAATGATTTCATTAGTTAAAAAATTATATTCAAATATGATTGATATGAAAGAGAAAAAATCTGCAACAAAAAAAGTATGGTGTTTCAACTTTCATTGTTTAATTTTAATGAGTATAAATGACGAAAACGTTTTTCATGGAAAGAGACTGAAACGTTGTTGTATCAGAGGACTATCAGAGGACTGAATAATATTAAATGATCCCTAGTATTACAGAATGCTCCTTACAAATCTTTTTTTAAAACAAACTTAAATAATAAAAATATATCATAACTTGTTTATTAATTTTCCAAATATATGCTGTACATTACTTATACGTTTTAATTCATAGTAATTAAATCCATAAATTTTTAAAAAAGTAAAAAGTTGTTGAAAGAAATATAAAAAATAAAAATCTACATATTGGGTACAAACCGTAAGTTTTCAGCAAAATAACATTTCTGTTGTTTCAACTAATAGTATCGTTTTCTTTCTAAGCAAACTGGAATTTTATGGCTAAAAGCTTCCAAATAAGCAATTCCCTAAGGTTACATAAAATCTGCAGTAACTTGTTAAGGGAATTCTTTTGTGCCGTTGAGAATCTCATGAAATTCCAATTACGAATTGAAGAAGACTGAAATTTTATGCTAAACTTTCACAATGCATTCCTTTATAATTATTCCTCACAGTCAGATAAACCGTGGAACTATTTTTATGCTTCTTAAAGATCTACTCGAAGAAAGCTTTTTCGATTTTCTTTTACGTAAGCGATTTGTTTTATATTAAAAGAACAAAATCTTTTTAAAAAGAAGGTGCTTTGATGGCATTATTTTTCTTTTATTTTTATTTTGCTTAGAAAAAATAACGCTTATCTATGCACTTCTAAATTTACGAAAATTAACTTCCAGTAATAAATTCAAAATACACACATTTCAGTTACAATCTAATGAAAAATAATCGTATGATTAATCAATTTTAAATACATTTAAACTTTTTTTTTCGTAATAATATTTATTGCTAGCCAATTATTTTAAAAGAGACGCATTTTTTTTTGTTAATAAATTTTGAAATAATGTGTATTACTTTTATTTTAATTTACTGATGAGGAAAATAATGGGTGCGTTACTTTTGCTTTAATTTACTGATGATGAAAGTAATGTGGGCGTTATTTTTGCTTTACTGATGATGAAAGTAATGTGTGCGTTACTTATGCTTTACTGATGATGAAAGCAATGTATGCTTATTTTTGCTTTACTGATGATGAAAGCAATGTATGCTTATTTTTGCTTTACTGATGATGAAAGTAATGCGTGCGTTACATTTGCTGTACTTAACTAATGATGAAAGTAATGTGTGCGTTATTTTTGCTTTACTTTACTGATGATAAAAGTAATGTGTGTTTTACTTACTAAGTTTACTTACTCAGTTTACTTACTTAGTTTACTTACTCAATTTACTAAGTTTACTTACTTACTTTACTTAGTTATTATTAATATTATTGTTATTAGTATAAATGATGTGTGCTACTATTATATTACTCAGGTTACTTTTAGTTTAAAACATTAAAAAAAAAAATACATAGATTTATCCTGTAATGTTAAAGTAATTTCAAATAAAGAAGTAGGGCAAAATGCAAAAAAGTAATTCAAAGTTATCACACGTATTAAATAGCTCTAAACTTACTTTTTATCATTAAAAATGATTAGTAAGGCAACATCATACAGGTTTTTGAAAGATTGTTCAAGAAAAATTGGAATCATAAAATAAATAGCAACAAAAAAAATCTAATAATAAAACTTGATGTCTCTTTCTGTGTGTATCCACCACACAAAATTTCCTAATATCACTTACAACAAACCACAGAAGAAACTTTTGAAGATTCCCCCTTTAAATCACGAAATATTTTTCGCTCGACTCAGAAACCAATTTATGCGGAGTGCTCTTTATTTGAAGTCCTGACAGGAAAAGACAGTCTTTACAAAATCGTTCCACTGTAAAAGACTGATATTACTGCGAGACACTAGCCATCCTTCATCGTTATGCCTTTTATCGGGAAGCTACTTTTCCTGGTTTTCGGAAGCTTTTCTTAAGATTAGCGTGTCGAGAAATGAAGTCTTACATAAAATTGGGATTCTGAGGTCGAACGTGAGTGACAGAAAGTGTCAAAAAGCTTTATTTTAATTAACTCAAATTGTTTCTGAATTAGGATTCAAATTGTAGTTCTTAGAAAATGAATTTTTATCACAGAAAAATGGTTTTTGTCGTAAAAAAAATATTTAAAAGTTTTGATCTTATAAATATATGAAGAATATTTTTTGGTTCGTGCTTACACATAAATGCTTTCTCTTTGTCTGCGAATATTTGACATGCAGTTTTTACCTTCCTATAATTTTGAAAAGAGATATTAAGAATTCTTCAAAATATATTCACATCGAAGCATTACTTCAAATGTATTTGTGTATATATATATATATATATATTTAAATTTTAATAACTTTATTAAATAATATATTGAGCATATAGATATCGTGCTAACTTCTTTACAATTATATTTCTAATAGTTCTCTGTGAAATGACAATATGTATTAATAATAGCATTTTTAATTAATTTTACAGTTATTCAATAGATGGCGCCACATGTCTAATAAATTAATAATATTTTATTTTACTTAAATATTCTTGTGTATATCTTAAAGCGTTTTATTTTCTATAAAATTTTTTATATCAATATTTATAGTTTTTTAAATGTACACACACATATATATACAGTAGAACCTGTTTTTGTGCGGTCTTTTTTATGTGATTTTATTTTTGTGCGACTTGTTTTGTGCTATTTTTTATGTGTGATCTTTTTTTTATGCGGTGTAGAATGTAAATGGCTTTGGCGCCACTGTAATGTTTTCTATCTATTAACCAGTGGCGTAGCGGAGAATGTGAGGACTCTCCTCCCCCACTGAAAGTCAGGTTTCGCCTTTAATATTTTATAAATTGGGTAAATACCTATTTAGCGTTAGAGTCAGGCCTTGGGCCCCTAGAGTCCTGCCCTCCCTCTTGATGCTGGGGTGTACTTTACGCCACTGAAATGTAGCACTTCAAGACGCTCTGTTCATCTATACTAATACAGGAAAGAGTATGTGTGCTTGTGTGTTGCAGCTGTACCGGCAAAAATAAGCAACCCAATAGTCTGAAACATGGCACGTAGAAGCTGTAGATCATTACCCTGAACACCTCGAAGAGTTGTTCTTGAAATTCGTCTTAGATTTTTTTTTAAAATTCAATTTTTAAGCGATTCTCCCACTATCTGAGGATATGACGTCATATGATGTCAAACTAAAACTAATGTTTCATGCAGTTTCTTTTTGTGTAGTACATATTTTTTACAATAAATATATTTATTTACGGTTGTACTTATTCATTTATTTGTTTTTAAGATGATTTATAATTTTTTAAATTGATTTTTTTTCAACAACTGGATTTTAGTTTCATTGATTTAGCAACAATTGCTCTTTGTTTACGCTCAAAAAAAAAGTTTGTGAGACTTAATGAAACATTATTCCGAACTACTTCTGAAAATTGATATGATTGTGTCATTTCTTTTTCAGCTTAAAACAAAATATTGTCTTCATGATGTATAAATAAAAGCAATGTCTATATATTATGCTTCATTTTTAATTGTCATCCTTATTTTCCATGCCTTTTATGATACTTCAAGCATTCTCAACAGTTACAAAAATAATTTAAATTTCAAAGTGTTTTTCCATTGTTTTACTGAATATAATAGAATTTTATATTACATTTTTTCATTTACATACCACTTATAACAATATTTCATGAATATGAAATTCCTTTTACACACATATGTAAAATAAAGAACGTAACATAATTAACTATATATTATTTTTGAAAAATATAATAAAACTGATGATCTTTAATTTTTTTAAAAAAAGAAAGGTTGTTTATGGTATCCGAATACGTTCGGAAACATGATTTTAAAAAGGAGCATAAATGGATAATTTTTATGATATTTAGTGTCACTTAGATTAGAATACATGCATAAAATTTTTTAAGGACATTTTGACAAAAAATTAATTAAATACAATATTTAAATTAATGTTTTGGCAAAAAATTAACTTAGAATAAACTTTATTCAAAATGTTCTCCTTTTGTGAAAAATGCTTCTATTATAACAATATTTTGTCTGTATATAGCTCAAACCTCTTTACAGAGGCTCAACTATGAGTTTTGAAAAATTCACATTATTTTCAAAGTTACAACCATTTTAAATAAGTATCGGCGTTTTCTTCTTAAAATTTCTTCCTTCTGTTGTCGTAAGACATGGATAAACCCACTTCTAAGTTATATATTTCAAAAACTCTAGTTGAGCCTCTGTACAGAGGTCTAAACTATATACAGGTAAAATATTATTATAATGGAAGCATTTTTCACAAAAGGAGAATATTTTAAAATTGGTCATTCTATGTTCATTTTTTTATTGTAGTACTATTCTTAAAACAATTTTATATACATTTTCTAATCTAAGTTACACTGAATATCATAAATATTATCCATTTATACGCTTTTATAAAATCACGGTTCCGAACGTAGTCGGATACCTTAAAATGTTAAGAAAATAAAGTAGACACTTTTATCAATTTCATTTGTCATGTTTTACGTTTATTTTATCAATGCACATATGAGTGTTAGCTTTTTTTTTGTTGTTGTTGTTCTGAAAAATACGCAATATTTCTTAAAACAGCAACACAAAGAAATTTCGAAAAGGTATATTTTACTGAAACTTTTACTTATATTAATACAGAAAGCCCGTGCAACTCCAGGCCATACAGCTAGTTAGTTATAAAAAGTCTCCCGACAATGCGCATTCTGTTCTTTCCCCTTCTAACGTTCCAACAGCCCACGCTTGATTGAAGATGAAACTTTCTATGACTGTGACATTATCAATAATTTGATAGATTATAAAGACGGACACACAAGAAGAACCAGATTCTTTAAAAGCGGATAAAAATTTGCAGGTATGCAGCTTTCCAACAAAATTGAAAAGCATTTTCTTAAAATAGATACCAATTAAGAAAGGAATATGAAATTCGAAAAAGGGCTTCAATCATGTATATCTGGTTAGCGTGACATTTACAAGCAACTGACCACCCAGCCTTCGTCACAAAAGTTTTTCTCTTACTTTATGTTGCCAAAAAATAAATCAATTGAAATTGTACCTTCCAGTGTGATGAAAGCGATTTTGATCTTATTCATCACAGGGCTTTGGATTACGATGAGTAACAATGAATTATGTATGTGCATTTTGAAAACTTATCCATGTATACAATGGGAACCTATATGTTTTTAAAATGTTTCCATGCGTAATATTTAATTATTTTTGTTGTTATGGAATATATTTTGTTGCATAAATTTCGTAAATAATTGGCATATTTTATAAACGCGACTTTTCTAAGCGGTCCCTATCCGCATCATAAAAATTTTTTCTGTAGTATTTCCACGAATTAGTTTGTTATATGTAAGAGTTTATGGAATTTTTGAATATTTTTTGTGCTTTTTTTTTATGCAGTCCCCATCTACCGCACAAAAGCAAGTTCAACTGTATAGACTTAATATTTTTCTATCATAATTTACTAATTTTACTTTTATGTGGTACTGCTTATACTCTGTTATATTTGGCGTCAAACATAACATGTTGCAGTACTACTAAGTCTTACGATCTACTAAATTGCATCGACTTCAAATATATACTAGTAAATATTAATAGGCTATAATTTTATCGTTACATTTTAATGGTATACTGTACTTTATTTGTAATATTTAAATTTCACTTAATATTATTCATTCCTTTCCCTTTGGATCACTAATATAGGCAAATTACA
Source organism: Trichonephila inaurata madagascariensis (assembly GCA_019973955.1). Lineage (NCBI taxonomy): Eukaryota > Metazoa > Arthropoda > Arachnida > Araneae > Nephilidae > Trichonephila > Trichonephila inaurata. The sequence continues at coordinate 136,004 of BMAV01017399.1, read as the reverse complement.
GGTAAAGGTTTGCTAGCCCTAAGACTTGTTTAAACCTGCAAACTTGGTTCCTAAGGCCAGGAGTTTTAATTGTACTACTGAGGCTAATACTTCCTACTACCTTGACCAGTTATACATAGGTTTTATAGCTATTTGTATATATATATATATATATATATATATGCAAATAGCTTTTATATAAATTATTTTATATATTAGCTGTCCTAAGTCAGCAATGTTTGTAATACTGCAGAATCCATTTTATAATTTTTAATCTTGGTTGCTCATGTGTCCTTCATTGTGTGATTTTCCTACTGTCTATGTGTTTTTCGAATGTGATTGTTGACACATATAACAAGACAAACAAGACATAACACATATCCATATATATATATATATATATATATATATACAAATAGCAATAAAACCTAAGTATAACTAGTCAAGATATTTTGTTCCAATTTTCAATCATTAGTAAAATACTTTTTATTCACATCCATTCAAATTCAAATACATTTTTTAAAACTTGTAGTGGATGACATTTGGTGCTAACACAGCTTTTCAAATATTAATTTACTAATTAAATTTCTTTTTTTAATTTTAAATTTATTCTGAGTTATTTCTGGCGAAATTAAAACTAGCTGCAAAAGATGCCTCCAACAAAGTAGGAATTGACAATAAATTCCTTTTTTTTAATATTACTTGTGATTATTTCATCTGAGACGAGGAAAGAGACGATATTTTTCTAAAAAAATAACAAACAACGATATGCGAAATGATACGATGTATATTCTTATATTCACTGCTTGGGAAAATTCATACGCCAAAACTGAAATGGTATAAATCAATTTATGTATTCAGCATCTTGTTTTTATTTTAGAATTGTGCTAAATAGCACTAAATAGAATTCATTGTCCCAACATGGAAGGAAGTACAGAAAAAAAAAGCACTACTGGTCAAGGAATTAACTACATAGTTTAATATATATATATTTAAATTAACCTAGGCATGTGTGAAAATTATTACTTGGAATTTCCTGAAAAAAAATGAAGTAAAAGATCTAAATAATGTAAGGGTCTTACATTTAGTATTTTCTACCAAACTTTTATTTGTTTAATAATCTATTATAATAATTTACAGGTAAAAGTGGTGGGCAGGAGGGTTTCGCCAAGTCAAATTCATTCTAGTTTTGTGGAGGGAATGAATTTCCGAGCTTGGTTCGCAGCTAAGAGTCCTGGCCTTTATCTACAGTGTAGGAGTTCCAGGGCTCATCAGACCAATCATGGCGCGGTTTAGAAGCAGTCCCCTGCGTGGTTTGATCTTTGTGCAGGGGGTAAAGTCTTTCTTTACCTGTCCCTACTCTCTCTCTGCTTCTCCTGCTCATTTTCTGGACTGCTGTGGCATTTTCCTGTCACAGTTGTTTGAAGATCAAGACCTGGTGTGTGACATTATTATGCGGAAAGGTCAAATAGACTTGGTGTAGGCTTTCCTGCTCCAAGAGGATTGGAAATAACAGGGAAAAGTATAATGTCTTATTAAAGAAAATACGTGTTTCTTTAATAAGAGAACATGCATTGTCCTCAAACTATGAAATTACTCAGAAATTCAAATATTTGAAAAGAAAAGTGGAAGTATAAATAAATATATATTATATAACACAAATATACATATATCTAAACTATTATATAATACAAAGCATTTTCTGTGATGATTTTTAATGAAGTAATTAAAAAATGAATATATATATAAAAATATTCTGTGCGTGTGTATGCGATATTAAATTCTTCCTAAACGGCTGGACCGATTTCGATGAAATTTTTTGTGTGGGTTCAAGTGAATTCAAGAATGGTTTAGATTTGCAATTCGGTTCGATATCGTAATTAGTTAAAAATATATTAATTAAAAGCATTCAAAACATACAACTCAACATTCACCTGCATTGTTGTAACAACGTTATTGTTATAAAAATGACGTAAGTTGTCGTCGAAAATCGATTTTCAGCCAAACTGGTCAAACCGGGTCTTTATTGTTACAAAAATGCAGAGGAATCATGCTTTTTAGCGTTTTTAATTAATATCTTTTCAAATAATAGTTATACATGTAATTCTTCTGTGCGTGTGGATGTGACTGACTCCTCCTAAGCGGCTGGAGCGATTTTGATGACATTTTTTGTGGGGGTTCAAGTGGATTCGATAATGGTTTAGATTCACAATTTGGTCCGATATAAGCAATTAGTTTAAAAGATATTAATTAAAGCCAGTTTTAATAACCAGTTTTGTTCGCCAACTTTGATTTGTCTCCATTGTTGAAACACTGTTATTGTTACAACAATGACAAAAGTTGGCGTCGAAAATCAGTTTCCATCCAAAATGGAATTTCGTGACGTTGCTGTATTGACCGTATTAATTAACTTTGTTTAAAAAAAAATGCTTTTAACACGTGATTAACTTGAAATATGTTTTTAAAATCTCAATTTCTACATGTTTGAAATTTTTTAATTTAAATTCCTAAAAAAAGATAAAACTATTTTTCAAGCAGATTGGTACATATTTTTAACCTTTTCCAACGCTTTCAAGTTAATTTGAAACAAAATATTGTAAAACTTTAAAAAGATTTGGAATTTTTTAATTAAAAAAAATCTGCTTTCTTTATACATCAAATATTTTTAAAGAAGATGTATTTTTTCTGTCTTGGGGAGACGTATAAATACAACGAAAAAAAATTTGAAAAATCGCGAAATGCAAGTAATAGTTAATTATGGGAAGCGCACATGCGCTTATATGGCATGTGCGGAAAAACAACTTAGGCGAGTACGCAAGCAGGTAAGAGATTTTTCTGTCAGATAAAGATGTTTTCTTTTTTAATGTTTTTTCTTTTATAATGATTGTAAATAATGAATTTTCCAGTAATTTTCCAAATCCAATTTATTAGTTTGAATTTTAAGAAAGTATTCATTGTTTCATGTATAAAATAATTAATACGATCTTGGTTTTTAGTAATACATCGCAACTGATAGTTTTCTTTTAGAGAAATAATTTAGTAAAAAACCTTAAAATATAGGAAAATGTTGCCCTGTTTTTATTAAAAAGTACTATTTCCTTTTAAATCTTTTTTTATACTAGGAATGTGAACAAATTTTTAGGCTTTCTCCCCATAGTTCTTTCTTCATATTTAATCGAAAAATCAAACATCCAGATAAAAGCAGTCGTTTCATAGCTAACGGTAGACATTTTTTGATTCCTTATTTAACGAAAATTGATATAAATTAATATTTTTTCAAAAAATTAAAGTTATATTGCGTTTTATTATTTATTCCTAAATTACTTAATTAATAATAAATTCGTACATTGTCTGTTTTCTTGAAAACAAAAATAGATTAGTTTTGTAAATTTTTAATCAAAAATAGAAATTTGAAAAAAAAAATATCTTATCCTTCGGTGAAAAAAGGGGGTTTTATACTTGAAAAAATCCATACAACGCTGCGCTGAACAAAGGGAAAAGAAATCTGTCTGACAAAGAGAAGAAGTGGTAGAAATTTCTGAAAAGGGGATTTAAAAGGCATAAATATAGAAACCACTCTTATGGCTCACTAACACAGAGAGAGAGAGAGAAATACTGGTGTCTAGAGAAAAAGAGAAAATTTCCATGGGGATAAAATTGTACTCACGGAAAAAGCTCTTGCAATGCCGAGCTAAGCGGTGAGAAAACAGACCCGCCCGACAAGACAAAGATGTGGAAGAAACTTCGAAAAGGTGTATTTTAATAACATTAATATAGAAATCACGAAGTTCTGAAAGGGAAGGGGAATTTTCCAAGGTATAAAGCTGTACACTTGAAGAAGCCCGTGCAACGCCAGGCCATCCAGCTAGTATTCTTTATAAAGTGTTGACGAATGTGTGCTTTTTATTCATTTTTGTGATTTCCAGCACATTCAATTTATTATTTATATAAATATAAAACATATAACACATAATACATATTCACTGTCACAGCTTACACTTTTACGCTAACACCTGTACCTACTTCATTGAAGTGTTTAAAAAGGAATTGTTTTACGTACACTAGCGTTTCTCAAATTGTGGGGTGCCCCCCATAGGGAGTAGTGATAATCCTACCAGGGGGGCACGAGTATATCAAAAAGTCAAAAATAAAAGATTTTAAAAAATTATTAATTTTCTGAAAAGAATCAGAACAAAATACATTCTAAGATAATAAAAAATACAGATTTACAATGATGTAATATACTTATAAATGTATCAGTACTGCACAATGTATTTGATCATTAATTCATCAATACTAAATTAAGAACAAAAAATAAATACCAGGGACCCCATGAGCTGTCATATGCAAAATCATATGCAAATTTTAATATTTATTTTGATCATTTGAACAAAATTTAAAATTAAAGTCGTATTGAAGATTTAGCGTCAAAGTAATATAAAATTAAATACGTTATTGTATGGTGGGGGGGGGGCGCAATGAAAAGTTATGATTGAAAATTGGGTTGCAAACATTGAAAGTTTGAGAAGCACTGACATACACTCATTGAAATTTCAAAAAAGCTGCAAACACAGTCTTAAATTTTAGTCTTTCTTTTATGTTACTTAACATATTTTCAAAAAAATCTAATGAAGTTCCTAAATAACATAAAATAAAATCCCAATATTTATACATAACAAATAGTTCCAATTTTTCATTTTTCTATTTTTACAATAATGACTAAATTAAGGACGAATTTTATTCATAAAATGAAATAACTTTATTCTGTCATTTTTTTTACACATTGATTTCTATTAATCTATTATATTTACAAATTCACTGACACTTTCAAATCGTTTACTTAGCCTTATTTAGGTTTTTTTTTATATACATACCGTAAGTCAGTAAAAATATATTACAAAAACTGTACCCAAAAAGAAAAAAAATATATTGCTCTTATCACTACAGCATTTAAATCTGCAATAAGAATGAAATATTCATGAAAGTTACCTCAACTTTTTAGATAATGTTATCTAAATACTCTCATTTTTATAGCATTTCTTACCAATTGCGAGAACTCCTTCGTTTTTATATAAGCTACAGTATATAATAACAAGTATAAATAGACTTTCTGAAACTCAACATTCTGGGAATTTAAAAACCATTTTACTTGGGGGGTGGAGGGGAAGATAAGGTCGACATGAACCATAAAAGAGTATCGTTTATTGCCCATTAGATACCAGGCATTCTGAAACAGAATATGATCAAAAGATCTTTATCAAATCAGGAAAATATACTTTTGTCAAAATTGTACTCTTGACTGCATTTAAGCTCATGTTTTTATTCTTATGTACTGCTTTAGATTCATAGTAAATGTATTAAACACAACTTACATTATGCTTTATCAATTTATTGTTCTTTATTTAAAGTCCAATACATGAAACAAGAAATATATTTCATGCTTTATGGGGAATAAATTTAATTTAATGAAACCATTGAAGACTTTATTCATTTCCAAATTACTAATATAAAATGCTCAAGTAATGTAAAATGTACCTGATTAAGATTTCTTCAAAAATTCGCATTTTTTTTTCTATCTGGAGTCAATATTTAAACATATTTTTTTAACTTCTTGGTATCCCTTTTCCTTTGAATAGCATCGTTCCAATGTTTATTATTTAAATAGGATGCTGATTACAATATAAAAGTTAAGGTGTGACAAAAAAGAATGTGTCAAGATGTATGTTCGTCTTAAAATTCACGCAATGATCTAGTTTACCAATAACAAATTTGTCTTTCTTTATGAGATTTCAATTTCATGTATTTATTTAGACATTTTACGAAAAACTTAGACTTATTTCCGCTGAATTAATCAGTATTGCATCTCTAAAACATGGAAAAAGCCGTTTCAATACAAATATTGCATATATATACTATACACATATATATACAGTCGGACCTTTATATAATGAAGCCGCTAAATCCCGGAAAAAAGTTCGTTATATGGAAAATTCGTTATACAGAGGTTCATCTTTTAATATACTTTATATAAACCACATAAAACAAATTTTAAATTCATAAGCACTATATATTAAAAAAGTAATTATTCCCACCTTTTATAAAAAATTAATATATGTTTAACTTACCCATCAAAAAAGAAAGGAAGAAAAACTGCAAGGAAAACAAGAAAAAGAATGTCGGAGAATTCACTGTATTTTTAATATTAAGAAAATAATTTTACACTAAAATTAATGAATTTTGAGGATATTTTATAACTTAAAGCGTACAAATAATATTAAGGGAGTCACTTCACGCAGCACTTTCCCTATCTCCGTAATGTTGAAAATGACCAAGTTTAAGGAACATTTTTTAAAAAATTGGCAGGTTGCACAATCATGAATTTTTTTTGTATATTTATTGTATTGTCTTTACTATTTTAATGAGAGCATTTTTCAAAATTTTGATTAGTTTTTTTTTTAAAAATTCATACGTTGAGTAACACCTCAAAATTATTATGCATTATTCAAAAATTTTGCAATTAATGCAAAATTTTTGTGCATTTTAATCCATAAATATATTTGAATAATTTTTTTGACAAAATCTCTCATTAGAATATATATTTGTATAGTGTTAACACATGTGAAAAGTTTCAAAGCTATAAAATAAGTAGTTTTTCAAAAATGTTCCTTTTGTGTTGAAATTTACACTTTTGAGAAATAAGGATTTAAAGAATAAACTTGCTATTAATTAATGCATACCACAACAATAACTTGGATAGCTGGGATCATCTGCAAGATCATCTTCTTTTCTACATTTTATTTGTCTGTTTTTAAATCTAGATTCTTTGGTTCATTGTAAAAATGTCTATTCTGCTTTCCTAATACACGCGTGATCTACTTCTTGCAACGCTCGACATTTGTAAAATTCATGGGTTTAATGTTGAATACATCTAAAACTTTTAATTTTTGGTATTGAAGCCTTCATTATATAAAGATATAGCTTCTTATACTCCAGTTTTTAAAGTTTCCAATAGCACAAATACAGTTGTTGGAATTATAAGCCAAATACTACATATGCTTTCATTGAAATTTTGAGTGAGTTTTTCTTGTTTTAAATAGCATTTAAGTTTGCGTAGAGTACGATTTACTATAAAAAAAAATAAAGATAAAAAAAGATATTTATATATATATATATATATCTCTAGGATATAATATATTATATTTATTACTTTATATTTAGAATTAAATTCATGTGATATAAACCAATTTATATCTAATAAATTATTTAATTGGGGATGAAATTGTATGAGTAAAATAAAATTACTAGCTTGGAATAGTTAAATTCTTTTAATATTATTTTAAATCTTATTTTTTATTGCTTTTCGATTTTAATTGCTTTGTGCTTGCATTATTTTTATGTGTACTTCTTATAACTACTTTGCGTCCTCATTTCAGATATCAAATTAAAATCAACTTTAAACTAAGGATTTCTCATTTATGAAATAAAAAATATATATTAATTTGAACTATTCAATTAATTGAGATATTCAATTAACTATTTCAATCACTACGATATACGTGTGCTTAATAAATTTCAACTTATAACTTATAACATATGTTTTTAATACTTAAATATTTTTATAGAATTATATAGAGCAATAAACACTATAATGGGGCTGAAAGAGCAATCCTTATGAATTCCTCTGGAACTGTCAAAAGACTATCAGTAAAATGTTAGATTAGTTCCATATAGAATCATATAGTCAAATTTTTTAAGCATTTAATACAATAAATTAAATTAATCTACATATAATTTAAAGAAAAGGGGATAGTTTAATAGAAAATATATGCATATTACTTCTTTTTTAACCATGTAATATTTCATATAGAAACATATGTATATAGTTTTACTATATTAGGAAAATTAACTGTGCCAAATTGAAAAAATTCCTCTTTTTTTCAAAAAAAAAAAAAAAAAAAAAAAAAAAAAAAAAACAGACTATGCTTTTAATAACAATATGCACTGAAAAAATATTCATAATGATGAACTATGTTCTCATCTAGCAGAAATGACCCCTTGAATACCTTTTGTATTAACTCTGTTAGGTTAGCGCTCAATTTCTTGACTTAAGCGAGGAGGCACAGTTTTATAGCATTAGTTCTCATGTTCTCTTTCATTGTATCTTCAAACTTAATTGAATGATTTTTCAAAATACTACACAAGTTTTCTGTGAGAGTTAAATCTGGAGAATATCAAGTCAAATCAAGAATATTAATTTCATTTTCCAAAACGAGGATCCTGCAAAATTTTAATTAGGACAAGGAGCCAAGTCATGATGGGATGACTCGTGAAACATTGCATGAATGTAACATACGTAAAATAAACCGTTTATTTGATTGAATTCATTATACTCTAAGCAGAAAAATTTTTTGTGTCATTTGTTGAACGAAATACTCAAAGAATCTGTTTCCTAGGGTGCTTGACGGTTGATTGTACTTGCTCAGGTCTCACAAAGGTTCACTGACATCTCGTCCCCCGACATTTCATTTGCAAATATGTGTTATGTCACTAAAAATTAGTGTTTTTTCAGTCATAAGAGGTTCTTTGGTATTTTTTTTTGTCTTCTTGCCTTTTGTTTAACTTTGAAAAACTACAGAGCGCCGGCGTGAGTTGAACGACTAACAATGAATACAGTTGCCAATAAATTTCTTTTTTAAGGTCTGAGCTTGTTTTCCTTGGATTAATTTTGTAATTTATTATTGGGTCTTCTTTAGCACTTGGAGTTGTTTTCCGTTTATTCCCTATATTTTCCTATTCATTTTGGGGGAGAGAAAGGGGGGAGGAGGTTATCAGATTATTTTAAAAAGAGTTGAAAACCTCTCTCTACATATAAACTGAGAATGTTAAATTGGCTGTTTTCGATGTATCTTTTCTCAAAATCTGTTATATGTACATGCTTGAAATTTTTTTTCATACAATTAAAGTACACCATTCTCATTATATTGAAATGAGCTTTTAGTTAATTTTGAATTTTTAATAATTTATAGAATATCTATCAAACATTGCGAAATTTGACTCATTTTTCACATAAAAAATATTGTAAAAAATAAATTTTTGAGTTTTTTACAAAAAGCTCATTTCAGTATATATTAGCCATCATTGTAAATATATCATAAAAAATTGCATACCTGTGAACAGTAGTTTCTCAGAAAAGGTACATCGAAAACAGCCAATTTAACATT
>BMAV01017399.1:69530-114438 GCA_019973955.1 Trichonephila inaurata madagascariensis | reverse complement strand
TTTGATGGAACGTATACCCCGCGTTAAGCGGGGTCTTACTGTACTTTTTTTAAGATAAAAAAATGTGCTGAAAATGTTCTTTTACATAAATAAGTAGTTTGGTGTTTTTGTGGGCATCTTGCCTCAGTATATTTGTTAACAATTACAAAAAAAAAAAAAAAAAAACAGAATTAATATTCTTGATCGAAATACTAGTAGTTTTTATATTGGGGCAGTTAAGTGATGATCTAAGGTGGATCTTCTTTCAAATTTTTCACAAGGAATTTCAGATTCTGTAAAATAGGGAAATATTAACATTAAATGAGAGACCTTTGTGGACCCTCAAGAGAACCGCTGGGGTTCTCTGGTGGTCCATAGACAACAGTTTAAGAACCGCTGGTGTTAATAAATCCACTCCAGGAAAAAAGAGAATCATTTCATTGATTGAAATTATTTTACTAGCAATTATAGAGGCATTACTCTAAAAGACGAACACTAACTACTACGAAACCAATCTAAACACTATACAAATAAAAATTTTACTGCATTCATCGTATCGTCAGTTACCACATGCCTTTTCTATCAAAATTGAAATACCAATTTCTTAGAATATCAGAACGCGCACACGTAGGCGACTCAACGCTACCTAGAGTAGGGTTAAATAACTAAAGATCTCTACATTTGTAATTTCTTCTCATTTAATTTTTAAAAATTAATTGTATACATATTAAATTTTTGTTGATGTACTAAATTCTATGAAGTATATTACCTATACTTCTAATACATTTTATTACATATCTACAAAAAAGAATACATATCTACATACATAAGGAATAGCATGTCTGAAGCTAATTAAATAATCAAAATCTAATTTAAAATAAATGAAGAAAATATATATTGTATTTTTATTACAATTATTTGCATACTCACATTTTATATGAGAAACACAATACAGTATTAATTACATTAAAAAAAATAACAAAATGTAATTTAATGGTATAGTAAAACATCGTTAACTACATATGTATAACCAATGTAAAAGGTCTTTTCACTGGAATTGTAATTCTGTCTGGTCTGTGTAATTCATTATGGCATTGAATGCTTAGTACAATGCTATTCTGTCACTATAATGCAGTTTTCTGTAGTATTGTAACAATAATCTTACTTATAGGACACATCATTAAAATTTAACGTTACAATATTCTCTAAACTGAACAGAACATTTAACATTGCATATTTCAGATTAAAGTTCTCGGTCCCATAATATAGTATTGTAAATTCATTGCAATATTTATTCATTATAACAAACTCGTGGTTATATATATTGCTTAAAAAAGAAATAGAACTATTTTAAATACAAATTTTCAAATGTTTTGTATAAAATTTTATCTAAGTGTATAACTTTATTAGAGAAATAGAGAACTGAAAAGAATGACATATTCGGGATGAAAGGAATTTTGGAACTAGTTTGATATTACTTGTCAAGACGCAGAGCAGCGCTTGTCGTCACTAGAATGGAATCCAAGATGGCTGCCTAGCGGTATCAAATCGTCAGGAGGATAATTTTAAGGAAAAAATTAATGGAAATATATTTCAAAAGAAGAATATAGGAAGAGACTAAGAATAACCAAGATCAATCAATAAATAATGAATAACAATATAATATAATAAAATTAATAACATTAACTACTAATAACATTATGCAGTATATAATAATATAATATAATTTAATAGTGATTATGTATAATATTCATATATATAATATGATTTAATAATAATAATTATATATAATAATAATAAGCACATAATATAATTTAATTTTAATTATAAAAAAGAATAATCATCGTATTGTAATATTAAAAAATTATACATAAGAGTATAACGTAATAATTCTAAGTAAATAACATATGTAATAATATTTATAAAGAAATTTAATAAAAAACAAGTATAAATAATGAATATTATGATTACATATAATAATAATTGCATTTTTATATTATATTATTAATAAAATAATTACTTAATATATATTAAAATTAATAATGAATATCAATTAAAAAGTTCTGAAAACGTGCAATATTCCAAAAACTACAAAAATATCAAGGTAAACATATCGTAATGTTATCGCCATCTTGGGGACCATAAACAACAACTTGGCACGTGTCCCGTGATATCAAACTAGCACCGGAATTTTTATACTACATGTTATCATGATTTTATCATTTATACTGAACTGATTGATTGATTGTTTATTGACATCACACTATGAAGCTGCAATAAGGATATCACCGTAGGAATTCTAAATTTTGTACATTGGTCAAGGGACTAGGATGACACTTAAGCTATTCCCTTCTTTTTTCCCAACTTTCACAACATGCCAACATTGAGCTGTGGGTTAAAATGTAGATTGTGGATTGTCATTTGGTGATGTTTTCAATTTTTTGGTGCCTAGAAGCTCTCTCTTAACTATCGATATATATCTGTAGTTGATCGAACAGCTTACAAAACAGTATCCCCCCAAAAAAAATTGTTAAGGAGAAATAAACATATAATAAAGTATTTTGAGTTATCAGTCATGTATTAGAATAAAATTCTAATCTGTTATTTTCATAAAAATTAAAGAAAAAGGAATAATTAAATAAGAAAGTAATAAAAAAAAACTTACCTTTGCTTACAAGAAAAGTTCCTAGGTAGAAGGGTAATTTATTGTGGTAATCTGAAATAAATTTATAAACAATTAGTTCAGATTGCTGATTCATGTGTTTTCCTTCACATGCACTTTCCTCAAACCTGCTATTCATTCGTACAGCTTCTCTAATACAATGCACATTCATTCCTGTATTTCGACAGTCTTAAATATAACCATCATTCAATTCCTTCTTTTTAACTAAACGCATTTGCCGTATTTTCAAATCATAAAAAAGCATGAATCATACTTCTTAGACATACTGTTCAAGATAATTCGAAGGAACAAATGTAGAAACAAGAAACTGAATAAAAAATATCCAATGAAAAGTTTGCAAACTAGTTAATTCGAAAACGATAAATTATACTCCATAAAAAAGAACAATTATATATAAAAGGTAAGTCTGAAAACAGCCTTTAAGAAAAAACATCATAAAATTTTAAATAGAGAATAGAAATCGTTTATTAAGATCACGTGACTATCAAGGAATAAAATCACATTTTTAAGTATCTAGGTTGCAAATATAAATAGACTGCCAGAATGAAATAATTATCCCTCCATGAAATCCAAAAATATATTCCACATCCAACTGATGCCTAATCTAAACTCCAGCTGAACTTCGACAGATTTAAAGCAAAAATAACGCTGGCAACAAGTTCACAATCATTACCTCTCTCTTAACAAAATAAATAAATATTTTTGACTAAGCAAAAGCAGAACAATTTATGTATTTTTTTAAACAACATTTCCTCTAAGAACATTGCGATTGAAAACCTGCACAGCATCAAAAAGAAATTCAATCTGTTAATTTTTATTTCAAACTCATTGTTCAGTGTATATAACAATTAGAGTTTTAGAAAAAGATAAATTTCCTGAAAAATCATATAAAATAGCTTCATATTACTCTTTGTTAACATGAAGGAAACGAAAATTTCTGTTTGGGTATTTAAGGAATATTTATTTCTTATTCGAATGGAAAGCAATCAAATACTTTTTGTACAAAATAATTTTCTAATTGTTTTAATTTTTAGGTATATGCCATACTAAGGTAAAGGAAAATAGGAGAATTAGCTTTTATTTTACTCCTTGGGTATAAGAAAAGCTAAAATATCATAGTGCCTCTGAAGAGACTTATTATCTTTATTCACAAACCTCTTAGAATTATCTCTTATTTTTGTTTTTATTTCAAAGCACGCATGTTGTGATATCTTGAATTAAAATTCCCTTACCAGACAATTAAACAGAGCTACAAGTCAACAATGTGAAAAAGAATGATTACCACAAATTAAAATTCAAAATTATACAGCAATATGTACATAGATGTTAAATTAACTAACCCGGGGGCGGTCACACGGGGCACAGAGTCACCCCAGGATCACAAAATCCTTAGTTTTTTTGAAAATTGTTAATTTGTTAACCAATGACCTCAGTATACTTCTATGTGACAGTATTCATGGGAACTAAAATGTCTTTGTCACTTAGCTCCTCTTTTTTTGGAGTGGCAAACGTTTTCTTAAAATCTTAAGGTACTAGGGGTGACTGAGTTCCCCACCCGACCGTTTTTATTCCAAAACATTTTCTATGAGCAAGTAACATTTTCTCCCCGTGAACGGCCTAGTTGTTTTGATTGTTGTGTTGTACAACTCAATGGTTTATAAATAAACATAAACAGTATATAAAGAAAGAAATGGACAACCACGATCCATCTTATTGGATGAAGTTGAAACTGATTAAGCAACGGAAGAACTTGAAAAAATAAAATAATGGATATTAATCTTGATCGTGAAAGTAAATTTAAAAAAAAAATGATAAACATGAAAGTCTTGAGTTGAAAGGAAAATTTTCAAATGGTTTCCAAAAAACTTCATCAAGAAAAACATGAAGCCAGAAGCGTACTTGTCAGTAAGACACAAGCAAGAAAAAGTCCAACATGCTATTGTTGATCGCCAAAGGACAATAAAACTACAACAACTTGAAAAAATATCACTCCTGTAATATTAGGGAAAAGTGTCCGTGATATGTGATCTTCATGGAAGTCACACATATTTGAAATATTTTAGTTCAGCTTGAACGAATTTTTTCTCAAATTACCAAAGAAAAAATGAAAAGTCGTTAAAAATAGGTAGATATACTTTCTGTTAATTAAATTATTCACTGGTAACGACTTTTATCGTGTACAATAAAAATATTTATTGAAAAAAAGGATTGGTCACTTGGCGTGACCTCTAACGTTAGTATCGAGTGAGCTCCTTCTTTCATGTAAGACGGATAGTTGCGTTACAGGAACTTACGATTAGAAATAAACTATTTTCCATTTAGAAATATAATTTGTTACTTTTTTCATTTCAAGTACTTTATTTTTTGAACCATAATTTACTGGGGGCTCGTGATTTACAGCATACTGTTAACAATGATTTACACTAAAAGAAAAGTAAAAAAAAATAAATAAAAGGTAAGAATTCTAGCTGCAAACACTGATCTAGAACGTTCCTTAAAGGCAGTTTAAACATAAAAATTCTAACTTTGTAAAAACTTTATCACAATCAATAAAACTAATGTTGATTATCATAATTACATAATGAGAAACGTTAAAAGAGGTATCAAGATACTGCACCGTTTTAAATCTTCGGAAAACCCATTATCGGGATCATTCTGAATTCCATTGGGGAATGCAATCAGCTGTTCGTGTGTGTTTGTTCTGCGAATCGATTTTCCATAGCCATTAATTTGGTTTATTTTTTAAGGCAAAGGGAGTTTGTACAAACTCAATAAATTTTGGACGTATTGAAAAATTGAGATACTTATTTCAACCATTATCTCTTGATATTTTAAGTCAATGTACATCTCAAGAAATATTCGAAACTTTAATTATGGTAAAAGGAAAATACTAAATGAATAAATTGCCTCTGTGAAATTTAGATGTCCTTAGCAAGTATTGGTGTTAATTGAATTCTCATTATTTCACGAAAGACATATTTTTTTAAAGAAAAAGACTATTCATATCTAAATATTTTTATCATCTCCTTTCTAAAAAATGATTCGCCTAATTATGACAAAAATACGAATTGGGACTGAGTTAAAATGAGGAATGGTGTGTGAACATTCAAAATTGAATTTAAATTACGATAGAATTGCTAATTGACAAATTAGTTACAGTTTATATGTTTTCTATTCAAGATTGATGAATATATAAACAGCTCCCTCTGTGTGTTTATGTAACTGTGTTTGTAAGAGCAACATAAAGAACCGTTCTTTAGTCTCTAAATGTAAAATAATTATTTCTTTAAACCTTTAAATTAATTTCCGATCGAGTGTAATGCTCCGATTAGCTGAGCGGTGAGCATTAATATTGTTATCCATTACCAAAATAGCATTTTACAACTAGATTCTTGTGGTTCAGGTTTGTTTATCTTAACAGCCTATACAAACATCCGTGGTTGAATCCATGATGAGATACGAAAAAACATAACTCGTACAGATATTTCTCTTAAAAAGTCATCTATACTTCTAGTTCATTCAACTGAATTAAATCTACCTTAAACAATTAGTTTCATGCCAAACTGAAACAGAAAAGTAGCAGTGAACATCACAACAGACAATGGAGAAGCAATGTTCATTTAATGATGATAGTTACATGGTTAACGTTAAGTTAGAAAATAATGGTAACATGCTTACAGCAGTGCTTCTCAAGCTTTCAATATTTGCGACTCAGTATTTAATCATAATTTTCAACGAGCCCCCTTCCATACAAATAAAAAGACAGCAATTCAATAGTACTATACTTTGACGCTAAAGTTACAATACGACTTTAACCTCTGAAGGGCTACCGGCTTTTATATATGTCTCACACAACTCTGGTGCGTCTAATTCCCCGAACGTATATATACATCTTTACGAAGTAAGATTTTTTTCTATGCACTGCTATCCATAAAAGTTATTCCAAAGGCTTTAGAATGTAAAAGGATCTTGACAGTGCTCGTGAAGGATTTACTTAGTTCAGAGGATTTCTTATTTTTATTCATTTTCTTCTCCCCTCCCAATACATCCAATACACGTGCCTAAGTGGAAAACGGAGGCATTTGGGAGCGAATTGCGTAACTTTTCATCGGCAGTTAAGGGATTATTTATAAACCGTACAAATTATCAAGATAAGTGTTAATTTTTGTGTATAGTTTTATATACGACAAGCCCATGAGTTACTAGTATTTATTAAATTTGTTCTTAACTTTGAATGGTTAAATTAATTATAAAATACATTGTGTAGCACTTATGCATTTATCAGTGTATTATATCAGGGTTACAGTAACAAAACGACTGAAGATATATCGAACTGAAACAAACCGATATTTTTTTCCCTTGTTAGGTTCCGGTTTTCGGTTCTGTTCCCGTTCGAGACCCTGATTTGAGCTGCCCTCTTTCGGTTTTGGAAATCACACTTTGCACGTGTTAGAGGACTGGGACGATAAGAAATCTCTCCTCGGATTAGTCGTGGGCACTTGCATTCCTGTACTTTGCTGTTTGCGACTCGAAGGTGAAGCAATGATTTCACCGCAACATAAAATTTATTCACGCACAAGATGTTGCTGTTGTTGTCGTGTATGACAAAGTGCAGAGTTTGTAATAATAAAACATAAAAATATTGTCAGATATTGCCAAAGGTGTGTATCATTGCCGTAGCAACATCCATGGCACGATCCGAGTAAAGAATGTTCACGCTGCAGTCATTATCTATTTTAAAGAAGGCACCAACAATAGAAGGACAGCTAAAAAGGTGTTTGGGATCTAGTTGCGGGTCTGAATTCCACATACGATCTAGAGCCAACGGGCAGAATCTTCATGCCCTTAAAATGCTTTGTCCTTAGTCTAGTTATTGTTGTCGTAATTTCTCGGCTATAGTTTAATTCTGGCAGTGATAATTTTTTCCTTGGGTTTGAGCAGAGATTTGTTCTGCTACTGTGTTGGCATCACAGATCGTGGTAGATGAAGTTAGAGGCTCAATTGTTCTGGCTTCATTAGCAAGGAAATCCATCATCTTGTTCCCATTGATGTCAGCATGGGCAGGGATTTACTGGTAGGAAAATGATTTGCCCAATGCATCAATGGAGAACAGAAGTAAATTGATTTCTTGGGTGAGCCCCATTTTTCCTTCCTTGATGGCCTCAAGAGCAGATCTATAACCCGAGAGCACAATGATGCCATCGGAATCAGCGATATTTGCCCGTGTAAGGTAAATATCTAGGGCTGTCGTAATTGCTATAATTATTATGACGCACGAGATGTAAATGTTGGATATGAGCTTAAGGTATCCGACTACGTTCGAAACCATGATTTTGCAAAAGCGTTAAAAGTAATAATGTTCATGATATTTAGTGTCACTAAAATTAGAATACATGTATAAAATTGTTTTAAGGACATTTTGACAAAAAAAACATTATTTAAATACGATATTTTGGCTAAAAATTAACTTAGAATATTCTTTTTTAAAAATGTTCTCCTTTTGTGAAAAATGCTTCTATTATAATAATATTTTGCCTGTATATAGCTCAGATCCCTCTACAGAGGCTCAAATAGAATTTTTGAAATATGTAACTTAGAAGTGGGTTTATCCATATTTTACGACAACAGAGGGGAGCAATTTTTAGAAAAAAAACTCCGATAATTATTTCAATGGGTGGTAACTCTGAAAATAATGTGAATTTTTCAAAAATTCTAGTTGAGCCTTTGTAGAGTAGTCTGAGCTATATACAGGCAAAATTTTATTATAATAGAAGCATTTTTCACAAAAGGAGAACATTTTGAAAAAAGATTATTCTAAGTTAATTTTTGGCCAAAATATTGTATTTAAATAATTTTTTTTGTCAAAGTGTCCTTAAAACAATTTTATACATGTATTATAATCTAAGTGACACTAAATATCATGAAAATTATCTATTTATTCGCTTTTTTAAAATCACGGTTCCGAACGTAGACGGATACCTTAAGTATCGTCTCCATTCCTTGATTGTAGCTCAACATGACAAGATTATCAATAACCATTAATTCCATCTGATAAGATGTTGATTTAAGCAAACCCTCCAGTCATGAATATTCCGATTTCCTTTAAGTTGAATTTTTTTTTACCTCTGTTTTTATATGTTTACAAATATTTAATGAAAAAAGTTTGAAATTTCAAGATTATTTTGGAAACAATTAAATTTCTCTTTTATCTTGAGAATTATAATAAAACAAATGAAAAAACACTGAATTGTTAAGGTATCCGACTACGTTTGGAACCGTGATTTTGCAAAAGCATGTAAATGAATAATATTTATGATATTTAGTGTCACTTAGATTAGAATACACGCATAAAATTGTTTTAAGGCCATTATATGACAAAGAAAATTATTTGAATACAATATTTTGGCAAAAAATTAACTTAGAATAGCCTTTCCTCCAAATGTTCTCCTTTTGTAAAAAATGCTTCTATTGTATTAATATTTTGCCTGTATATAGCTCAGATTTCTGTACAGAGGCTCAACAAGAATTTTTGAAATGCATAACTTGGAAGTCGGTTTATCCATGTTTTACGAAAACAGAAGGGAGAAATTTTAAGAAAATACGCTGATAATTATTTCAAATGGTTGTAACTCTGTAAATAATTTGAATGTTTCAAAAATCATAGTTGAGCCTCTGTACAGATGTCTGAGCTATATACAGGCGAAATATTAGTACAATAGAAGCATTTTTTACAAAAGGAGAACATTTGGAAAAAAGGTTATTCTAAGTTAATTTTGTGCCAAAATATTGTATTTAAATAATTGTTTTTTTTTTGTCATAATGTCCTTAAAACAATTTTATACATGTATTCTAATCTAAGTGATACTAAATATCATGAAAATTAAACATTTATGCGCTTTTTCAAAATCATGGTTGCGAACGTTGTCGGATACCTTAAGGGATCATATAAAAAGTCATTTAATACGACACTTGGAAATAAATTCCTACATCAATGTTATATGATATTTTGTGTTTGAATTAACGTAGAATATTTTTTACTGTTTTCAAACCCCTAAAAAATAGGAGTAGAAAATGAGTTAAATATTCCATAATTTTTTTTTTTGGTCTTTCTTTTATAGTAAAAAAATGTTATGTTGATTATTTGTTTCATAATTAATTAATAAGGTACATAACTAACTTTTTTTTAAAAAAATGTAATATTTTTTTTTATATAAAATTAACACATTTTTTCATAAAATATATTTTTATCCTTTCGAAATATGAAACAAATACTATTTTTTGCAAGAACACATTTATCAATTATATATTTTTTACTTGCGTTTTTTGTTTTAGAAAAAAAAAGAAGAAAAAATAGAAGAGAATAATTTAATACTTTTTTTTCATCTTAAGAGCACTTAAACGGTGAAAAATGATTGGAATGTTTTCATTTTGTTTATTAATTTTTGCTTTGAGCCTTTATATTAGGCAGGGATTTATTGAGGGAAGTAACTGTCTCTCGATTCTTGTTATACGAGAACAAATAACATATGATAGTTGTTTCAAGTAACGCTTCATTCTTGATAGAGAAAAGAAATATGTTTTTAAACAATATTAATTAGAATGTTCTGGATACTTTATTAATTGTTTCATAATATATAAAAAATACTAGTGTACTAATATTATGTAGAATTTATCTTGTACTAGCCTTAACCCACCAACTCATCTGTGGGTACTTCATGATAATTTATGACTTCATATATATGTGCATGTCTGTATTAATTCACGTTAATCTTCTCTTGAGAGGTTTTTAATCCAAAATCCGAGCCTTCCAGGACTTTGCATAACTATCAATTTATGGTTTACCCTCTAACGAGATATAACCGTAACCTAATTTCTTAGGAATGTTGGATAGCTAAAATCTTACTTTTTTTTGACAATTTGAGATTTTTCTATTTTCAAATTGTACAGATTTTAACCTTTGTAAAAATACCTTACTTTAACATCTAGGGTTATTAGAAGCCCTTAAAACCTATTTTAAATACTCGTTGAAAGTAAGTCACGCCCATTTGAATGAAGAAAAACGTAAAGAATTTTGAGATTACATGAATTATATACCTCAGGTTATTAATCCGGATGCGGTCGCATTGGGCCACTTTTGATTCAAAATGCTTTCTATGAACAGGCTAGACTTTCCCTGTGAGCAATAATTGGCTTTGCTGATGTATCCTACGACACATTATGGTTTATATATCTAAATGAACCGATTATAAACAAGTAATATACAAAAAAATTTTAAAGTCAATTCCTACTTAGATCGAAGTCAAATTTTATTTTAGCTACTTTTTATTAAATAGTTACAATTAATATAAATATGTATATACATATGACAGAATAACAACATTAAGTGAAAATTAATTTTTATTAATTATCATTACAGTATCGTATTGTCATCCAAAACAACCGTGTCTATAAAATTTCAGTTCAACGAAATACTTTAAAACTTGAGAAAAAAAAACCTTTTCAAGTTTTGACACAAGTCACCAAAATAGTCACTAAGTCGCCAACGTGGATGTATTTGTAATTCTTTAAATAATTAGTTTTAATCAATTAATTTTTATTAATTATAATTAAATTATTGTATTGTTATCCAAAATAATCATGTATATAAAATTTTAGCTCAATTGAGCGCTTTAAAATGTATTTTATTAACGATTGAAAATTCCACCAAGATAAATAAATAAATTAATAGAGAGCGTGAGTTAATAGTAGAAATTGAAAAAAAGAAATGTGCATCTACAATCTCTATTGGATGAAGTTGGAATTAATCAAACAAGAGAAGAACCAGGTGAAATAATGGAAATTAATCATGATATTGAACTTAAATTTGAAAAAAAAGCTGAACATGAAACGTTTAAATCGAAAGGTAAATTTTGAAATGCTACCTTAAGAACTCCCTCAAAAAAGATATAAAACCACGATTCAACCTCAAGTGACATTGCGCCATGCCAAAAAAGAAATGTCTATTTGTGTCGATCTTCTAAGAACAATAAAACGACAATAACTTGAACAATATATGAGTGTTTTGCCTGCAAACATCCTTCGTGTAATGTTAGAGAAAAGTGTCCGTGATTTGTGTCCTTCATTAAAATGACGCATATTTGGAACATATTTGTTCATTTTGATTGGATTTTTTCTGATATTATGAAATAAAATTTGAAAAGTCCTTAAAAATAGGTAAGTATAATTTCTCTTAAATAAATTATTCACTAGGATTATGATTTTCATATTGTACAATAAAAAAGGGATTGGAGTGACTCGGTCACCCCGCGTGACCACTAACGTTAATATACGAGCCAGCGACTGCTCCCGGGTTAAGAAAATAATGTATCTTTGCTCAACTCATAAAATTCCCAACCAGAATTGTTACAGAACTGAGAGTTTTGTACGAAATGTTTCAAATTGTATTCAAGATAATGACTTATCGCTTTAAGTAATAGCTTGAAAGCTTCCATTTTTTGGAAAAAAAAATCTAATCGAAGAAAACACATATGACATATGTACCCTTATTTTTTGTACGAAAGATACATTCCTCAAAAAAAACACGGAAATAAGGATATGATTTGTGTTGCAAAAAGGCAATGCATTGCATGTTAATTCCCCTTCACCCTGCCAAAAAAGTATACAATGATAAATAGCTTTTTATACAATTCAAAAATCGTGTGAAATTGTAATAAAAACTGAACTATTACATTCAGTTTAGGCTTTTTTCAATTAGGGCTTTAAAAAGAAACATATTTATTCTTACATTTATATGCAGTTATCATCACTAACCTGGACATCGCTTGATTAGGGAAACAATTATTTTTGCTTTTTTTCTATTTCGAAAGTTGTTAGTAAGGTTCGTCCTTAAAGTTTCTTGTAAATTTGTAAGGCCCCCTCCGTTTTACCGCATTTAAGTCTCCACAGAAATGCGTTTTGGAACCAGTATAGCTTTGGAATTTGCACATTGTTACTTGATAGATTTTTGATTAAATTACCCATAAAACTAATTATGATAGTTGTTTCATTCTAGCAAATACCGGTGGATTTAAAATAAATGTGACCAAATTTAAAAGCATATAACTATTTATGATGAATTTTTATCGTTTTACTACTGGTTTTATTTGAAAAGTGAAACATTTAAATTATACTAGCCTAACCATTTTTATTAGTGGGAGTAAATTACAGTATTGAAATTGGATCCTCAAGCCCGGAACGAAATTTTACAGTTTTTGAAGGATGGTTGTTAAAATTCTGTTATAAATACAGCTTTTAAAAATCAAAAAATGCATTTTTCTATTGTATTACTATCCAAACTTCAAAAAGAAATAAAATTTGTCTCGCAGTCAAAAGCTCCAGTGAAAAAATGTGAATGACAGAAAGTCCTTCGTGAAAGAGAAAAAAAAGTTGAAAATAATTATCGCTGTAGAAAATTCTTTACTTCAAAAACCTATGACAAAGAAACTATAATTATAGCAATCGACAATTCATTGTCAGATAAAGAAAATTGGTTATAAAACAGGAAATTTTCCAGTCTGTCGTCAAATGTCTGCAAAGACCGTAGAAAACGAAGAAAACGTTCTTGGTCTCTGTATTTAATGTTACGCAAAAGTAGATACAAAGCATGGATAATTTCTGATGAAGCACTGTTTTATCTGTCATTCACAACTATCAAAAAGAAGATTCAATATATTTCCAGCAAAAAACTTAGGAAAGACCCAGCTGTTGAGAAAAATGCAAGTTAGTCTTCAGGTGTTACGGTATGGACGAAAATATTTTCTCAAGGTTTAACAAAAACATTTTTTGTGGAAACAATCTTTAAAATTGATGCTAAACCCTATCAGAATAAAGTTTTGAAACACTTGATCTAGAAAAGTAAACGTCTTTCCCTTCAAGGATACTTTGTTTTTCACCAAGATTCTGCACTAACAAAAATCAACTATAAAATGGCTGAAAGATTAAAAAACAAATATTCTGCCTCCTGATAAATGACTGCCACTATCCCTTGTCTGTGTTTCTTGCGATTATTTTTTATGGAGATACTTAAAAGAACAATTAAAAAGGAGTAAAGTAAGATCATTTCAAGGGCTTCAAAAGAGAGAATTGGAAAAATACCCCAAAAATGATTGAAAATACTCTTTTATCTTAGCCATAACGCTTACGAAAAGTATAATGT
The DNA here is from genome assembly GCA_019973955.1 of Trichonephila inaurata madagascariensis. Lineage (NCBI taxonomy): Eukaryota > Metazoa > Arthropoda > Arachnida > Araneae > Nephilidae > Trichonephila > Trichonephila inaurata. Next base: position 100,582 of record BMAV01017399.1, on the reverse strand, counting down.
ATTAGAGGAAAACACATTGAAAATTCCATGTAAATAACTTTATTAAATAATAATTTATGATCCTATGAAATTGTTCCCACTATTTATGAATCAACCGGTAGTTTTCCAACAGATGTTGAACATTCACTCCTTGGAAGAATGTTCATTAATTTAATTTTTGTTATCAAAGATATACCCTTCTTTTAGTCCTTTGTAATTTTAAACATTTTTTGCATAGGTGAAACTCTAGTTAGAGCACAACAAATTGGTTACTATGTATAGGGTTTCCCAGGATAATTGGGACAAACTTTAAGGGGAGGTAGATAACATCACAAGGATTTAGATATGCATAGCAATCCATGGTCGGAAACGTCATGAAAAAGTAGAATGTCAGGTGCAAGAAACGAAGAGATAAAAGAACTGAGATGATGTGAAATATTTGTTGGTCCTGATGGAAGTTTGAGTCATTTTTGGCTACCCTCTCTATGCCTATGACCTCATAATGATCCATATTCACACAAATTGTGATGCAAATTAGTAAACACGATACATTTTTGTAGGTACATTTCGCGGTACAATCTTTCTTCTCCTCGTGCATTACCTTATGCAAATTAAGTGCATATCTGTCAGCTCGGTGCTCGTAAAATGTTCCATATTTTTTTGTGGGTGATGACAGCTCAAATGACTGCCAAGATGCAATTCTGTCTGCTTAAATGGTCTTGGGAACAACGCCACCTAGTATCGCACGAAGACATTTCCGACCATGGGTTGCTCTACAAATCTGAATCCTTGTGATGTTCCCTTCCTCTCCTTAAAGATTGTCTCAGTAATCCTGGGGCACCATGTATGCATAAAAAATATACGTACTGGTTGAACCTATACATTTTGCCTTAATCAAAATGTTATAATTTAAGGTAACATTAAGAAAGAACTGATTGGGTTTGAAACATTTGTAATTATTACATTAATGTATTAAATCTGTTTCCTAACAGGTGATCAGATGAGCCTATATTTAATGAGGGAATCCTAATATTAAGAAAAGCGACGTAGCAACGAAAAATGGGTACAGCAAGACAAGCAAATTTTAAATTCAATTTTCCTAGAAAAATATTGTTTTGAAATTGTGTGTTTGACAAAGTCAGCAAAAATAAAGGAAAAATACTAAGCAATATTTTTCTCTTGGAATGTACTTTTCCTTTTTTAACGTTTAATATTTTATCACTAAAATGATCTAAAGTTACACTGTTTGAAACATTTCAAGCTTTAGAACTTTTTCTTTATATGCACATAAGTCACACACACATTATTACTGGCCAAAATAAAACTCTGAAGTTTATAGTAAGCTTTATTTACAGTATATATATATATATATATATATATATATATATATATATATATATATATATATATATTTTGTAGAAATAAATTTTATAAGGTCTAATGCTTTTCCCTTTAGATAAATATTTCCTAATATGTACTTCGAGACTGTAAAATTGTACGAATGGTATCAGTTGTACGGATAAATATTGTTCTGAAATAGTAAATTATATTTGTTTGTCTTGTATATATAGTTTTCTAGCTCAAAAATTACACTTTTAATAAATTTCCTGGAAAATTTCTCCAAAAAATTAGTTTTTGTTCATACTTAATAAAACAAAATAAAATATATAATACATGGATTATGGTTTTTTTCCATTTTTTTTTTATTTTCTGAATGAGTTTGAACTATCGAAAACTAATAAAGTTGATAATAATAATCTCACTGTAACGAACGATAAAGAGTAATCAAGCAATATATTTCTATTAAAAATTTTATGGAATAGTTTACTTTATACTATTTTTACTAATTTACTTACTCCTAATACTATTTTTTAACTAATTCATTCGGAGTTCTTTGCGCCATTCATTGAATATGTCTTAAAATTTATTTTTATTAGCATTAGTAATATATTTCAAGAGTAAAGATTAGGAACATTACATATACTGATAGTGAACGAAAAATTGAAGTACTGTTGGTATACAAATAGAATAAACACCAGAATAAACCACAGTCACTTATATCAAAATCACTTTTAGTGTATGTAATTCAAGGAAAACAGCTAATCAGAAGAATTGGTAGTTGAAATGCAATCTTTTCATATAAATTATGAAGTGAAGTATATATGTCTGATTCATTTGTGAAAAAAGGCATAAGACATTAATACATTGCTTGTATTATTTAAAGATTTATATATATATAAGTTAATTTTAGTAATAAAGCATTTTTTCATAATTTCTATGTTTTCAACAATTTTGTACTTTCAGATACTGATGTACTTCATATGTACTTTTGTCTCTTGTAAGTCACAATTCTTTTTATTTTATTCAAATACTTTTTTGGTTAAAAATTTAGGTAACATTTTTTGTATTTATATAATTATCACTAAGAATGTTAAGTAATCATTTAATATAATATTTTCATTTAACATTACTTCGTTTTTCTAAATTTTCAATTTGGAAAACACTAATAATAACGAGTTCCTTTTTTAAATAAAGATTATGTATTATAGGAAACATATTTATAGAGTAAAATCATCATGCACAGTAAAATCCCACTTCCTTTAATCTATATTAAAACATTTTTCTGATATATCATAAAAAAAATTATTACTTCAAATTGAGATTAAATAATTTTAAATATATTTAATTTTTTATTAAATTAATAAATAAGCATTCCTTTCCTGGTTCTAGCTTCCTACTTTCTCTAAAAAATTTTTGTAAAGTTTGTCTTGATTACAATATTATAAAATTCATATTTTCTAACACTAAATTACGAATCGAGAAAAATAAGTATATTCTATTATAATCATAGAAAAATAATGTGAATTGTGTGTGTTATTTACACAGAATAATTTGATAAGAAAAAGACTAAATCATTGCACTTTTAAAATGTAGACTATTTTTAAAGTTTATTAATACTCTTTCTTATTTTAAAAAATACGAATTTCTTCACGTTCTTTTAAAATAATCCATAATCAGTTCTTGACCATAGTTTAGTTTAACATCCACCCGGGTTCGAGGACCCTATGCAAATCAGTTGCAATGAACAAGTTCTTAAGAGCGATGCGACTTCATTGTCGAAAAAACAATCCTTTAAATACAGGATTCAAAAGCAATATTCACAGAATAAATCTCAGGCCTTCACACCTTCAACAGCACTCCAACACAATGATCAGTGTCTAAAAAACACGTATGTAAAAGATTCTCCAGAAACACAGCCGAGCTAATCAGTTATCACGGTCCAGTCAAAAGAGTACTCACGAATCGCTGGTCTCTCAAAACTGTACTACTCGTTTCTGCGAGCATGTCTTTATTTATATACCAGGCGGAAACTTCGAGAAAGATCCGGCTTCGTCACAGGGTGTGAAATCAGTGGGTTTCCCCACAAATTTCCAGAGGGCCCCGAACTCGCCAAAGTCGTCAAATTGGCCACCAACCCGGTCGCCAGATATGCCAACCCGGCTCCATCGCCAAGATTTCACCAAGTTCCCATTGAATCACCACTATAACGCAAGAAATGGCGCTGCTCGTGAATATTACAATAAATGTAACATAGCGTAATATGAACGCACATTACACATCCAAATACGAATTATATGCACTATTTACACAAAATTCGTAACAATATAATAAAAAAGTCTAAATAAGGGTTTACTTCAATGAAATTTGAAGAAAATGCAAATATTTATTTAGTACCATTCCCTTGATTCCATATCAAGCAATAGGAAAAGCCCAAAATTTTATTGAACAACTTCAAAAAGTTAATGCTAATGTAATACAATGTTTACACATGAGCTTAAAAATTAGACAATATGTAAACTAATACACTTAATGTTAGTAAAACAATTTATAAAAATAGGCATGATAAAAAAGCCTCCTTATACCAAAACCGTCTCCATCAACTCAAAATTTTGCAAACAAACCTAACTGTGAACGTATCTTTTAAAGATTCCTTCTTTAAATCAAGAAATATTTCTCGCAAGACTAAGAAACCAATTTATGCGGAGTACAACCTTTATTGGAAGTAAAAGAGGGTATTTACGAAACCGTTTCGCTGTAAAAGACTGATACAACCGCGAGACGCCTGCCATTCTTCATCGTTATGCCTTTTATCGGACAACAGCCACTTTTCCTTGTTTGTGGAGACTTTTGCTGATTATTGTTTGGATAAACGGAGTCTTATGTACTTACAAAAGGAATTGAATTTCTCTTGTGCAAGTGACAGGTGATGTCAAAAACGGATATTTTAATTTTCTTGAGATGGTTCTGTGAAGCGATTTATATAACTTAGAGCCTATCTAACTGGAAGGATTTATGTATTTAAAATTAATTAGTCAAGAAGAAAAAAAATGTTTAATTTAAAGAGTATGACTTATTTAATAGTTGACTGTTAAAACCATTATTTATTTTTTCAAATATATGTTTGTATCTAAGTTAAATTACGATTCTTCTAGATATTAATTCTTAAAATTTGTTTTCTTATATTTTCTGTGGATAAAAAGGTAAGATTAATACGCGTTTCCCTTTCTACAATCCTACAAATGACTTCCTTTGAAGATTTGATCGGTGGTGACTATTTACTAAGGATTTACTCTGCTTTGAGAAAGACGGCTTGAGTATATATATTTACTGTACTAATTATAATAGTTCTTATAATTGTACTTTGATACTTAAAGGAAATATATTTAGTGATAAATATTATATGTAAAAGTGCATAAAAACTGCTTTATGTTAATGAAATTTATCTCTCTATTCTCCTCTACTATCTAGATACGACTTCTTATAAAGATTTGATCTATGGTCACTGTTCACTAAGGATTTACTCAATTTTTAGAATGATGGATTGAACATTTTGAAGTATATACGATTAACTCCTTTACTACCTTTACTCCTTTACCTTTTAATTTTAATAGTTCTTATAATTGTTCTTTGACACTTAAAGGAAATATATTTTGTGATAAATATTACGTAAATATTACTTTAATTTCTTTATGTTAATGAAATTTATGTATCTTAATCTACTATCCTACATATGACTTCTTTTAAGGATTTAATTGATGGTCACTGTTTACTAAGGATTTACTCTGTTTTTAGAATAACAGATTGAGTATAGTTTAACTCCTTTACTGTACAATATAATTAATTATAACTGTTCTATGTTACTTTAAGGAAATATATTTGGTAATAAATGTTTGGAAAAGTGTACAGAAATAAATGCTTTATGCTAATGAAATTTATGTTTAACAATGTAAAAAAATCCTATTCAATAAAATTTTTTTTTACCAAAATCAGGCAGTATTGAATAATATTAGGTTGGGGAAAAAGAAATCCCATTATTATTTTTTTTTCTTCGGTAGATGGCTGTAGTGTCTGTATCTCGTGAAGTATCGATCAAACAACTTCAAATTTATGCTCGTTGTCAAGGTGACATTTCACACTAAAAAAATTATTTTGCTGTTTTTTGTTTGGTCCATTCAGTTGGGAGTTATAGGGTGTTAAAAATGGAAGTCAACAAAGATAAAATTCGGTACATTTTACAGTTTTTATTTGATAAAGACAAAAATGCAAGCCAGCCGCCTAAAATTGTGAATGGTGTTTATTGTGCCCATACTGTAACGTGCAATTTTGGTTTCGTCGATTACTATCAGGCATTTTTGATATTAAAGTTACCCCTCACACAGGCAGGCCTGTCATCGAAAGTGTCGATAAAATCACAGAAATAAGCAAAGTTTACCGCAATGTTAGTAGCCGTAGCATCGACCAGGAGCTGAAGATCGACCATAAAACAATTTTAAGCCATTTGAGAAAAGCTGGGTTCAAAAAGAAGTTCGATGTTTGGGTGCCACATCAATTAACACCAAAAAACATGAAGGATCGAATTTCTATCTGTGAAACCCTGGCCAAACGGAATCAAATCGACCCATTTCTTAAATGGATGGTGACTGGGGATTAGAAATGGCTCACATACTACAATATTGTGCTAAAAACGATCGTGGTCAAAGCACGGTGAAGCAGCTCAAACGGTAGTCAAACCAGAACTAACATCCAGGAAGGTTCTACTGTGTATTTGGTGGGACTGGAAAGAAATAACTTATTATGTGTTGCTTCCATAGGGCCAAACACTAAATTCAAATCTCTACTATCAACAAATGGACCATTTGAAGCTAGCGACTGACCAGAAACGGCCAGAATTGGCCAACAGAAGAGGTGTTGTGTTCCATCAGGACAACGCCACGTCATTAACGTTTGTAGTGACTCACCAGAAACTCTGGAAGTTTAGTTAGGAAGTTTTAATGCATCCACCATATAGTCTGGACCTGGCACCAAACGATTACCATCTTTTTCTCGCATTGCAAACTTCCTGAGTGATAAGAAATTGGGATAAAAAGAAGATTGTGAAAATCGATTACTAAAGTTTTTCGCTAATAAGGACCAAGACTTCTATGAGAGAAGCATTATGAAGCTATCTTTAAAATGGCAACAAATTATAGAGCAAAATGGTACATATTTGACCCAAATCGGACAATCTGAAACATGTTAAATAAAGTTTTGAATTTCATGCAAAAATAATGGATTTCTTTTTCCCCAACCTTATAGTTCTGGATTCACATTTCTAATAATATATCTACAAAGCAATTTTTAATGGATCATTTAAATGCAAATGAAATTCTAAAGAAATTGGTACATGTAAGGTTAAAGAAAATTGAATTATTAATTTCTTATAAACAACAAATGATTTAAGCAACCATGTGCAATGATAGTAAAAATTCCTCTATAAGATGCATTGTGCATTAAATATACCTTAAGGAGCACAGATTTTTTTCCACTATTTCCAATTTTAATTATAACTTAATAATGTTGCATGCCAGGAAAATGTAAATATCATTATCAAAAAGGTGGTCGATCACCAAAACCATATTTATAGAAAGCCCAAATCGGCAGCTTAACCCTTTGTACAAGAGTAAAATGTATATTTTTTTTACATGAATATATATTGTGAAACCATTGACAATTTTTTTTAAACAATTCATCAGCAGGAAATAAAACGTTATTTTCAGGGATTGAAAGTACAGCTTAAGTATTCATAGCATAACATATAATTATGTACATTATACTTCGAATTAAATTAGGACATTTAATGTATTTCATTATGCATTAGAAACAAATATATTGTTACGTGGATCGGGGTTCGTGGATTTTATACTGTCAGACTCAAAAAACAAAACAGTTCTTTAAGAGCGATGAAAACTTATTATCGAAAAACAACCCTTAAAATGCAGGATACAGCACTAAATCTCACTTAACAAATCCCATTAGGTTTTCACACCTTTTACAGCGCTCAGACACAACTGCCAATGTCTTAAAGTACAAGTACGTAGTGCTAAAGTTTATCCACGAGCTAACTCTAGTCCTCCTCAACAGCTGAAGTACAACTGACTGAATTTCAGCTAGCGACTGCTATTTATAGTCCGCATGGCGGCCTTCCAGCTCTTTCTCGAAAAATCCGCTAACTTCATTGATCGTGCTTTAATAGATTCTTCCCATAATTTCCAAAAAGCATACATATGGTCGCCAAGTAGCCAAAAATGAAGCCAACTTGGTTGTATCGCCAATATTTCGTCAAATTTCGATTGAAACGCCATTATAATGTAAGAAACGGTATTGCTTGCGAATATTACAGTTTTTATTACAAAATAAGTACAACAGAAAGTCATATTAACGTATTAAACATCCAGATATAAATTATTTACGTTAATTATGTCTAGCATATAAATAAAGCATTTATTACACTAAATATTTTAAGCAATAACTACACAAAACTCAAGACACTTGAGTTTTTTTAAAACGTTTTCCTGCAGAGTTTGTGATATTTTATTCTCGAATTAGGTATGAAGTGTGGAATACTCCATGGAATTATTGCACTAAAACATCGCGAAGAACTTTCTGGAAAATATTACAATCAGCTAATCAATAAGTTTTGAAACACATGTATAAAAATATTGCAATTAATTTGTTACATTAAAATTCATTTAAATCAATTTACATGCATTATTTTCTCTTTTAAAGGTGGAATTTATAAAATAAAAGAACAAATGACAGCTGGAGACAACAGTTGCATTTCGATTCAAAATCTCCATTTATAAACGGGTTCTTCGTAAAACAAAATCCTTTGGATAAAACAGGATTGCAATGAGATTCATGATCTCAAATTTCAAACAAGGAGACAATTCCCATTAGTGTTTCAAAAGAATTACCAATACCGTTTCTCTCAAAACCACGAACCCGTAAAGACGATCGTTGCAAACTGCAGGGCATTATCTATTATGTATCATCTTTTAAAATGAGAATCCGGTAAAGGTCTTGGGAATTAGTTTTGAGGTAGGAAACAATTTACATAATTCCAAATGCAGAGAAGACCATTAAATTTGGAATCGGTTTCTGCGAGGGGTCATTCGAATGAAAAGTAGAAACGATCAGTCATCACATTTCGAGTGTCAATAGCGAATGGAACTGAAATTAAAAGGATTTCAAAAGCACTTTAATTGGGGTGTGTCCTCTCGATCAGCATAAATGATAAATGCTATGTGTAATGACATTCGAAAGCGTATCATTTATGAAATGTAAATGATTAGTCATTTCTTAAAATGTTAGTAAACTTGTTCATAGGAGTCACTTGTTCACTTAGAAAGAGTATGTTCGTATTTGTTCATTTACATCGTTTTTTTTTCAATTACAATTATTGTTCATTTATATAGTTAGAACAAATATTTACATAGTTTATTTATTACATGTTTAAATTTCATTAGTTATTTCAACATAATGAAAATTTCGAGTAACTCTGAAATATGTGAATGGAAATGAATTGATACTGAACTCTTTTAAATTAAAGTTTTAGGAATTTTTTAACAAATTAGGTTGGAAGTTTTATTTTTTAAACAGTTTTCCAAATGAAATTGTTTTTTTAAACTTATCATTAAATATTGGAAATATTGGAAAATAAAAGTGCTAAGGAACTAATTGAGGATATAATTATTTCCTGGCATCATGCAATAACGAAGGAAGAGCTTAAAACTATTTTCAGCTCAATGAGACATCGATGTGAAGCCGTAAGAAAGAAAAAAAGCAACCTCACTAAGCTCTGGTAACTCACTGCTATTATCAGTATCTAATGTATATCGACAGTTATTGCTGTATAACGTTTTTTGAGTTGAAAGTATTGGAATTTTGTTTTTTGTATTGAATTTAGTATTAAGTATTCTTTAAAATGATATAAAATACTTTGCATTTAGTGTAACATAAAATTTTCTATAAGCATACAAACTTAAAAAACATAACAAATTTAAAAAGTATCCACAATTTTGGTCACCACTGTATATATAAATAAATATATATAGGGAGAGAGTGAACTTATAGTTCGAATTGAAAAATAGTGTTGAAACTTTAAAATTGTAAATTAAAATAAAATTATTTCAATTCCAAATTTTGTTAAGTATTATGCCCAGTTATATGCAATAAAAAAATTTTTGCATTTTTTTCTCGAACATTTTGGATAAGAAAATTTACCGCTTAGGGGGTTAATGAGTGTGACTCAAGAATATCAAGGACAGAATGAGACGAAATTGTGTCTTGCGGTAGAGTACACAAATAATAAATTTTTCATGCACAATGGCTGTCTAGCTATATCATGACATCAACAGAGAACAGGGCATTCAAATACATTAATCTTTATACCAGTGTTTTCTCCCTCAACTCGCATGAACTGTACCAATACCTCGCGGACGGATTCGTTAAGAGTATGAAAGTTCTCCATTGGATAGGATGTATATCTGGTACTTATATAGGAAAGTGAGTGGTTAAATTCCAAGATCCCGATCCCTCAGCAGTGATATAAGCATTCCGACGTTGTTGGTGAGAATTGGTCATCCATTAGGGATGGCAATTCTTTCCAAAAAAGATCGATTTTGAAATCAATTCGAATCATAACCCGATGAATCGATTCCAAAAAAATTGAGGTCTGAAAGATCGATTTCTAAGAAATCGATTTTTTCTCAAGTCTCCATTTGCAATGTAAATTTAAATCCATTTTATGAAAAACAAGAAAGATACCATAATATACCATCTCTTATCAGTAAAATCAGAGAATTTGTTAGTTTAGGGAATTCGACAATTACAACTATTTTTATTACCATATCAAAGTATCAGGTATAAAAGAAGACATTTATTTTCTAAATATATTTGTTACATTACAAAGTATAGAAAATAGATACTATAGCTTATAGTTCCAAATGCGTAAGGTATCCGACTACGTTTGGAACCGTGATTTTGCAAAAGCGTATAAATGGATAAATTTATGATATTAGTGTCACTTAGATTAGAAAATATATATAAAATTGTTTTAAGAATAGTATTACAATGAAACATTATTTAAGTACAGTATTTTGACAAAAAAATGAACATAGAATGACCTATTTTCAAAATATTCTCCTTTTGTGAAAAGTGCTTCTATTATAATAATATTTTGCCTGTATATAGCTCAGACCTCTGTACAGAGGTTCAACTAGAATTTTTGAAATATATAACTTAGAAGTGGGTTTATCCATATTTTACGACAACAGAGGAGAGCAATTTTAAGAAAAAAAACGCGGATAATTTTTTCAATTGGTTGTAACTCTGAAAATAATGTGAAGTTTTTAAAAAAAAAAAAGTTGACTCTCTGGAGAAGTCTTTACTTTATATAAGCACACACACAAACAAAATATTATTATTGTAGAAGGATTTTTTATATAAGGAGAACGTTTTGAAAAAAGATTATTCTAAGTTATTTTTTTGCCAAAATATTGTACTTAAATAATTTCTTTTGTCAAAATGTCCTTAAAACAATTTTATACACTTGTATTCTAATCTAAGTGACACTAAATAACATGAAAATTATCCATTTATGCACTTTTTTAATATCACGGCTCCGAACGTAGTCGGATACCTTAATATCTAAGCTTTTTAAAACAACAGTCTGTCAAGACTAGTGTGATGCAAGTGGTTCCGCTCATCACTTGCGATGTTGCCGGCAAAAGAAAAAATGCGCTCACAAGGAACAGATGATCCCACGATACTCATATACATCATAGCTATTGAGTGAACGGGATGATAAATAGAGTTTTTTGGTTCATGCCAGTAAATTAACCCCTTGAACACCAACACCGTAATATTACGGGTTTTAAAGATAGTACATTCAACTAATTGTAAATAATTTTATGGTTTTTACCAAAAAAAAACAAAAAAAACGAGAAAAAAAAATTTTGACTTTCGAATTTCTAAGATGAAATATCGATTCACTGGATCGATTCAGTGCTACATATCGATTAAAAAATTGATTTTTTTTTCTCCTGAGAAATCGATTTTTCGATTAATCTATCTCAGACCTCCATCCCAACATCCATGGTTGCACTCTGATACGTGTAAGCGTTTCCTTCCATTTCAGAATCGCACGGACTTAACTCGCTTATTGGAAAGCGTACGATAAGCAGTCCCGCAGTAGGGCATCCATCAATTGTAAACCAGCCGGGTAATAATTTGCCTCATGGAAAAAGGTGGTCCAACGTGTTATTGATTTTTTTTTCTCTTTGACATTGTATTCGTATATCCAGATTAAAACATTTAATTGCAATGATGCATTAAGAATTTGGTTTTCAATACATGTATATCACATCTACCAATTTTCGTTCCATTTGGATAACTTGTTTTTGGTACATTGCATTTTAAGTTATAAAAATATTATTCTGTAAAGCTAATAGTAAAGCAAAGGTGTTAAAACGTTTTAATGATTAAAACATGTTAAAGTTTATCAAAAGCTATGTATAGATTTATTGATAAGATATACAGTGGGCCACAAAAGTGTTCATACACTTGCAATTTCTTATAAAATTTAATGTTTTCGTCTAATAAAAATTAATATATTGTAATTGTAATTTTTTTATGATATCTGTAACTTGTTCTTAATGGAATGACATAATTAATTTTTTAAAGAAATAGTGTAGCTATTTTTTTAAAAAATTAATAATCAAAAAGCTGCTAAAAAATTACGCCACAAAAGTCTTCGTACACTTAACGAAAATCTCAACTTTGCTTTAAATATTGTACTTCTTTCTTAATTTAGTAATTAGTAGGATATGTTTTAGTGCCCACAACCACTTTTAAGCATTTTGGCATAGATTTAATCAGTTTTTTATAATTTCTGCATCGATTTTCCTCCATTCTTCTGTGATTATGGTTTTTACTTCACATTTTGTGTTTATTTGCCATGTTTTCTTTTTTTTTTACATCAAATTCTCCCCAGATATGTTCTACTGGGCTAAATGAAGTGATTTAGGAGGTGTTTTCATAATTTGGGGACAGTTATAGAGACACCAGTGGCGTATATTGAGAGCAGTGCACTTGGCATCATTACCCTGTTAGAAATTGAAAACGTCTCCAGTATCCAAATTTCACGCGGATAATTTAAAATTTCTCTTTGAAATATTTAAATGGAGCTCATAATTCCCAATATCAACAAAAAATACCATATTACCTGATTCTACACCATGGTAAATGAAGTGATATATTTTTTTCGTTACAATATTTAAAAAAAAATATGTAGAACTTTTATAAAAATTACAATTATAAATGAATTTTAATCAATTTTTTTTTTAAAAAAAGTATTTAATGCATTTGAGAAAAAGAAATAAATTTATATCAATAAAAATATTACTAACAAAACTAAATACATTTATATCTATAAAGAACGCGCGCGTATCAGACTTTTAATATTTTATTAAAATATAAGAATTTTACAGATGATCGAATAAATATTATAAGAAATATGACACATTTATAAGGCTATTATTGAACTAATAGACCATATTTTATAAAATATTCATTTTGTAAGAATTATTTTAGTTTATTCCTAGCAAATAATATTCAAAAAGGTTTTTAGAAAAATGCATTTATAATATTTTTAGTTTTCAGATTAACGATAACTTTTAAACACATACTAAAGGCCCACTTCTGGTAGATTAAAGAGACCCACTTTCTGTTTTCTAAATGTATATAATTTATTGTAACTGGGCCTCCAGGTAACGCACAAACATATGTTTTGTAAAACAAAAGGATTTTTTATTCAATAAATTAAAGAAACCCAAATTTGTTTTTTTTTATTGAAATTGGTCCTTTATGGTCACTTGTTCGGTTAAATAATACAATGAAAAAAGTGCGTAAAAAATCTGGCAACCAATTGCAAAGAAAATAAACTTTTTACATAAGATATATGAAATGTCCTCTTCCCATCCTATAAACGGTTAATTTTTTTCTTATTATTATTAAATAACTCTTCAAAATAATCAGTCAAATAAATAAATATTACTTTTAAAGTATCCTTTTTTTCTCATAGATTCAAAGTATTGTGTCCCATTCCAATACATTTTCAATATATCTATTTCTTTCTTAAGTTAAAAGAAAACCTGCACTTAAATCACTAAGCATTTGAAATTAAATAAGGCTACACGATATAAGTGACTATTCAGTTTCCCCACAGTGAGATAATATATTTTTTTCTCGATGAAATCAATGAATTCTTTACCGTTTCAGAACTTTAGAAGTCTCATGAAAATTTAATCCTGGAACCCACTGCGCTTCTATTACTCTAATTCATTCTTAACTTAAAGCGAGTGCTTTTAAAGAGCTCCTCTACCTGTCTTCTCGGGTGAAAGTTTGAAAGTCAAGTATTTTTCTGTTAAATTAATTGAAAGCTAAGCGCACTGCAGTTCCATCGGACGAAAGGACTCCTTCATTCTGATCCATTTTCATTACTGGGAAATCCTATTTAAAGAGAAGGATTCAGTAAACCTTTTCATTTCCTTGAGTATTGTGAATAAAACTACTTTTAAGTATCTGATTTTAAGTAGCCATTAATCATTAACGTCTTCGGAGATTTTCTTTCAATTTAATGACAGCATTTTATTTTGCGTCAAGAACGATAATACTTTAAATACATTGTTAGGATTATTCTCTTGGATTTTAGCGTTCAGACTTAACCCTCTAAGTGGTCTGAACGTAAAATTCCGCCATTCCAGAGATGCTTTTTCTGCCTTCGAGCAAGATTCCCAAAAGCGGCCGAGCCGCATTCTTAAAAATACGGCTCAACCGTTTTTGAAAACCCCACCTGAAAGCAAAAAAATATGTGCGGTGCATTTTTGAAGCATCCCTAGAATGGCAAGACTTTAAGTGCAGACCGCTTAGAGGGTTAAAGTTTGAGACACTCATGGAGAAATTTTAACATTTAATTTCTTTGTTAAATTATGAAGGAAAATGTCCGGTACTTTAACATAAGACCATCATTTATTTTTTATAAAAACAAAGCATGTCGCCAAACAAAGCTATGTACAGACAATAGTGGAAACCTTTTATCGGGCATACTTGCACGGAATAATAATAATAATGACAGCATTTGGCAATTTTTTTTTGAATTGATGACGTCTTTTAATGTGGTAAAATTGGTCGACTGTAAAATATATAAGTACCAAATATTTTCTTAGTATTTTTCTTAAATAATGAAAATACATTTTTGTTAAACTAAATTTCTATAAAAAATATTGGTGTAGTATGTTTCTAATATTAAATGATTTTCCTCATATCCGTATTCGTTTTTTAATTATAGCATTTTCTTGATTAGACATGGATCTTTTTAAAGTACACATCTTGTTTTTTCACAATTTTTATTCGAGAGTTCAATACAAATTTTGAATTATTGATATGTATATTGGATTGATTTTATACAATATATGATGTATCTCTTTTGGATATTTCATTTTCGTTTATTTGTTCCTTGAATTATATGAGTTATATGAGTATAACCTATTTACCAAACAAGAGGGAAATGAGAAGTTTGCATAAAATCTCATACATAAATCAAATAAAATAAAGTAAGTTTACATTAAAAGGGCTATTTCAATAAAATGTTCTGATCATTTTTAAAATGTAATTATGTATTTAAACTTAATTACATTTTAAAAATAATTAGAAAGGTTTATTGAGATGGCCTTTTAATGAAATTAGGGGTTTTTTTGTTTAGGGATATCTTGAGATTAAAATTAATTATTGAAAAAAGATATAACTCAAATAATTCTGCGGGAAAATGTTTCTTAGGATTTGAGAACAATTTATTGTGAAACTGAAAAAGAATTCCATAAACACAATTCAATGAATTTAAATCGTAATACAAGAAATAAACCCAGAGTAAACATACCTTTTAATTATGTAGAAACATTTACCTCAGAATGATTTATAAAAACTGTGTTTAAATTTTGTTCCTCAATATCTTTTCATTTAAAGTTTTTTATAAGCTTTCTTAACTTAAATTTAAATTGATCTAAAAACACGATTTTTTTTTTAAAAAATTAGTTTTTAAAGCAATACTTTCTAAGAACATTTAGTGTTTACATTATATTTATAAATATGAAAACAATTAAAAAGATGTATTTAATATTGTATATGATATGGCTCAAATTTTTTTTTTTCTAAATTAATGTCTAAGGAAGTTTAATTGAGTATCATATTTTTGAAAGGAATATTTTTGAATTTAATACAGCATTTGTTGAAGATTTCTTTTGGAAGTAATACATTTCTGTTGAACAAAGGCTGTGGTGTACTAATTTCACCTAAAATTACGGAACTATTAAACTATTGGAAAATTACGGGGTGTCTCGAATGAAATCAAGGAACTGCTGATACTTCATTTGAAAATACGAATGAAATAGAATTGGAATTACAATGCATAAAAAGATCACATGAACTATAATTCTTTACATTTTTATACTTTTGACATATGTTTCATGACATATGACAGAGAACTCTTATATTCGCCCAATTAGATTTCTCTCAAGCATTTGTATTATACTCTTTCAACAATTTCTACAATATTTATTTCTCCTTCCTTCAGTAACTCTCTAATTTCTGGCTATTTCCCCCACATGTAGCTTAATATAAATTCGCGATAAAAGTTTTGCAATAAATAATGTTGGCGCTCATGTTCTGAATACAAAAATGCAATGGAAGAATGGATAAACATAAATAAATAAAATCGATATCGAACAAAAATTAAAACATGTTTTTGAAACACATAAATCATGTAGCCTAAACATAATGGAAAAGTAAAATGCGTATTTCTCATTACAATAAAACATAAATTACGAGCACATAACACAAAACACCCTGAAATATTATAGAGCTTTAAAATATTTGTATGTTGCATTTAAGTAAACATTTATTTTTCAATTCCTACTATTAGCTCACACTCTCTATTTATTTATCTTCGTGGAAATTTCAATCCTTAATGAAATACATTTTAAATCTCTCAATTGAGCTGAAATTTGATATACATGATTATTTTGGATGACTATATAGTAATTTAATTATAATTAGAAAAATTAATTGATTAAAACTAATTATTCAAAGAATTACAAATACAGCCCCGTTAGCATCGTTTTTGGTGGCTTAGTGACCCTTTTAGTGACTTGTGTCAAAACATGAAAAGGTTTTTTTTTCTGTGTATTTTAACCCGCGGTCACTCGCGCCTGTTTTTGCTATCGTCGTTACTCGCGGGGTGTAGAGAACACCCCAAACTTTTAACACGTGTATTTAATTATGAAAATAAAAATTAAGTCATTATGATACATATTTATAAAGTACAAGATGTTTTTTGTATTATAAAAATAAAATTATTAAATTTATTGCATGCAAATGAGACTAACATTAATTTAAACTAAACATACAAAATTTTCATTTTAAAACACATAATTTTATATTTTTTCATAAACCAGTAAAACGTATATGCCAGTAATAAATATACTTTATAATTAATGAGATAATTATAGTAGAAAGCTCAGAAAAATAGTATTTTAATCATTTTCCAAACTTTCAGAGCAGACTGTATACAAATATTCAACTTCTAGCGGGAGTTCTCAGCCCTCCAGATAAACTTTTGAAGGTCATTACTTTCCAATCGTTCCTTAAAGAGGGATTGCATCAGGCCTGAAAGTTTAATGACCTAAAATGTGCAGCTACAGAAAAAATCGTGGTTCTGCGCATTCTTTTCAGAATTCTGGAAGGATTTTCTTGTTGCTGGGGTGTACAGAACACCCCGCGCGAGTGATCGCGGGTTAAAGCACTCATTTGAGCTGCAATTTTCTATACACTATTGTTTGGGGTAAAAATACGATATTTAATTATATTTAATTAAAATGTATTGAGTGAAACTCATTATTTAAAGAATTACAAATACAGCCACGTTGGTTTCATTTTTAGTGACTTGGGTTAAAACTTTAAGGGTTTTTCTTTTTCTTATGTCTTAAAGCATTCAGTTAAACTACAATTTTAAATACAAGATTGTTTGGGATGACAGTACAATAATTTAATGATAATTAATAAAAATTAATTACCACTTAATATTGTGATTATGTCCAATGTATATGCATATTTATATTAATTGTAACTATTTAATAAAAAGTACCTAAAATAAAATTTTTCTTTTTTGATCTAAGTAGAAATTGACAACAAATTTTTTTTTATATTACTTGTTTTAATTTAAAACATTTAATTTATTGAGGTGTATGCATGAATTTAAATATTTTATGGAAAAGTGTGAAATAATATCTTTGTACTAAAGAGTAGAAGCATCAGTTTTCATTTTTAAAATGATGGCTTAGATTTCATATTTTAAATAAGGGATTTGTAGGTGGAATCGACTATACTTTAATATATCAAAAGTTCAGAGATGTGTTTCCATTAAAATGCTTTGAAATTACGTGATGTTAATTAAAGTAAAACAAATGGAGTCTTAAAAACAAGCCTAATGGTTTATGTGATTGATGCTTAACCGCTTGCCTGATTATCCCGAGTTTTCTCGGGTTCGTATGTATTGCAGTTAATTATTAACCCGAGAAAACTCGGGGGAAGCAGAATTTATCACTAAGATTGGTTTTTTCACGGTTTTACTCGGTATGGAGGAAATGAAAGGAAATATTCAGTTTTGATTAGCAGTTTGCAAAGTTTTGTTGATTTCGCGAATCTTTTGGTGGGGCAGGTCACGTGTTCTCCCTATTGTGTATAGTACACGCCGGCTTGTGGATTAGTGATGTATAAAGAAGGATAATTCCGTTGTGTGAAAACAAGTAAAGTAATGGCGATGTTGCAAGGTAGCGAAAGCGAGGAATTTTCAGATAGTGATTATGAAGAGGGGGACACTGAAAATAGTGCAAGTGATGCTTCTGTATGTAGCCTACATTTTGAATTGTGAAACAGGAGGTTCCCGATCACCTAAGTCTTTTGGAATGGAACTGATTGAAAAAATAGTTTCTGAAAATCATCGTGACGAATTTTCTGCCATATCAGGGAGACCCAGCATTAGTCCATCACCACTCAGGTTACCCTCAGGGCATTTTCCAGATGTTATTCCTGCTACTGATAAAATATCAAATCCAACAAGGCAGTGTACTCAGCGCTCCACGTAAAAGAGATCTCAGAGGTAAGCCAGTAAGAAAAGAGACCGCATACCAGTGTACAGAATACCAGGAATCACTTTATGTTGTGTCCCTTGTTTCAAAAACTATCATACAAAGACTAATAATTAACTTTTTCCATTTGCCCGAGATAAATCGGGATAGTAAACTAATATTAAAACTTAATGCTTGTACACCTGTAAAAAATTAAAAATTCAACTTAAAAATTACATATTTTGTTTGGTCTCATTTCCTTGTATTTAATAATAAAATAAAAAAAGTGATGATTTTTTGTAACTTTTTTCAAAGAAATTTGTAAGGGAAGCGGTTAAAAATATATTTGCATTCAAATGGTTGAATGGAATTCTGATGAGAAACTATGTGTATATATGGTACCTTTTAATAGAAAAACGATTATTAAACTAATATTTTACAATAAAATGCCAACAATTAAGGTTAGTAAAACGCAGGAACGCTTCATTTGTCAAAATTACTGCTTTTCATTCCCCTTAAATTCAAATTTTTCAATGCAAGTATTTAATAAATAAAGCAATGCATTGAATATTTCATTTCATAAAAGATACGTAGTATTTAAAGAAGATAAGAATACGTTTAAATACAAAGCATGATATAATGATATGAAACGTCCCTACTCTTATTTTTAAAGCAAATCAAACTAAGTAAACAATTTTCATCACATATATTATTCATTTATGCTTCAAAATAAACACAATAGCAAATTTACATTCTTTATACTTACAAGCAAAATATCAAGAGAAAAATATTTTTCTACAGGAAATCTGAACGTCAAACGCAAAGATCTTTAACTTCAAGGCTCCAATTTGTTTTTCAAATGATATTCTAAATATTTATAAGTTCATGATAAATATTGGAAATTGTTTTCTTCTTCTTCTTGATTCTTGTGTTTATCTTCTCCCAAAACTTACAAATAAATTTATCCTAAATGCATTATTAATGCTTTCGTAAGTATGAGTTTCAAATGCATTATGTATTTCAAGCTTGAATTAATTTGGTGTTTACCTGTTCAGTTTTCAATTTTATTATACAAAATAGAGTTCACTAATATGAATATGTTGCTCTTTAATTAAAAAAAATTATCCATAATTTAATAATCAAACTTAGCTAACTTGAAAAAAAATTCTGAAAAAATTATTAGATGTTTCTTTTTTGGAAACGAATTTGATTTGTATATTTATTTCCTTCAAAGTATTATTTTTATTTATGACATGAGTATCAAAGCTTGATTATGAATTGAATCATGCTTTAATTATATTGAGATAATTGATTATCATTAGGGGAGTATGACTGTAAAATAAAAGAGGTATTAATTTTCGATATTGCAATTATATAGAAAATTTTAGAGTAAAATTTATGTATTTTTAAGGGGATAATTACCTTTCCAGTACTTTAACGTGGAATTCAGTCTATCAATCCTTCTTTAAGTATTCAAAATTCCTTAGTAAATGTTCAGATATTTATAATATGAAGAGCTAGACTTTTGAATGTTGCAAAGTAAAAAACAATTCACTGTACTGTTTTTTCTTTTAATTAAAAACAAATTGTCATATTTTTCACAGATTGGCAATTTAGTAATCTAGTCTAGGAAATCGCACCAATCAAATTTTCCACGAAACTTTTCAAAATATGTAAATGAAGAAAATCTAAACACATTAAATCGTTATATTAATTTAATATTATCTCTTGATCTCTTCCAATTGCCCTTTTTTGTTCCATAAAAGAAAGAATGAAAATATCTTTATTTTTTATTAAAAAAAAAATTCTAGTTCCAAGCGTTTGACTGTTGTAGCATAAGTTTTACTTCAAGAATTTCTACGAATGAATTCGTCATTTCCTAAATCGTATTATGATCTGTAACATAATTTTCCAAAAATGGATTTTATTTAATAAAGAACGCAGGATTCTTTTTAACACTTATTCAATTGTTCAAATGTATTTACCGCCCACACGAGAATATTAATATACGAGGAATTGTAGAATGTTAACCAAATTTCAAAGAAAATACATTTGCATTCAGAGTTGCATATTGAGTTAATGAAGTATTATGAAAATAAATTTAGATAAAATTAACGTAAATGCAATCTTAAGAATTGTATTACAATACTCTCTCTTTCTCACTGTATAATATATATGGCAAAAAGTATTGAACACACTCATTTTTTTGTCTAATTTTCGAGATGGTCTTTTTTGTTTTATATCACACTTAAACTATTTTAATTGATTCTAGGGGATTTTTCCATACTGATTTTAAATCTATTTGTAGATTTTATGTAGATTAAAAATTTGTATCAATATTTTAGAAAAACAATGATAAGACAGGAACACGGGCATTGTTGTATAGTAAGGGATTGTTTCTTCACCCAATGAAATACTCTATTATTCCAACAAATTAGAAGAGATAATTTGTGATACAGGGTTGAAAGCAGTATTTGTAGCATGTTTTAGTGCATTTAAAGCAATTCTGTTATACAATTTGTAGAGAGTGGGAGGATAATATTAGAGTTATTGGTAAATTGTTGTTTCTGCCTGTGTGTGTGACGATGAAAGATGAAAAATAAAATTTTTGAAGGAAGAATGCTGTTCTATGCCCCAAATTATTGCTGAAGTACCATGTGGACTATCGTAGAAATGTTGAAAAAATATTCTGAAACAAATTATATTACGAACGGGAAAGATTTGGACGATCTGCGCGAGAAAAAGCACTTTACGTGAAGACAGGATTTCGAACATGATTTCACTTTAAATAAATGGCTTAATTCACTTCAAATTTTGAAATAAGGGATTTTAACATAGAATATGAATACGTGCCTTCTAATTTTGAGAGGAAGCCTGCTGAAAAGTAGAATACAGGTCTTCAAATAGCTCGCCCAAAATCAGTCATCACTGATTAACGCTCGCATTGGATCATTCATTATTAAAAAAAAAAAAAATGAAGAAAGAAAGGTAATATTTGAAATATATGACCTTTTTCAATTCCTACACACACACACTATTGGCTCATACTCTCTCTATATTTATTTATTTATCTTCGTGAAATTTTCAATCATTAATGAAATACATTTTAAAGCGCTCAATTGAGCTGAAATTTTATATACATGATTATTTTGGATGACAATACAGTAATTTAATCATAATTAATAAAAATTAATTTATTAAAACTACTAATTATTTAAAGAATTACAGATACACAGCCACGTTGGCATCATTTTTGGCGACTTGGGTCAAAACTTGAAAAGTTTTTTTTCTCACATGTTAAAGCACTCATTTAAGCTGAAATTTTCTATACGCTATTGTTTGGATAAAAATACGATATTTAATTATAATTAACTAAAATTAATTGACTGAAACTAATTATTTAAATAGTTACAGATGCAGCCACGTTAGTTTCATTTCAGCGACTTGGAAATACTTTTTTGTCACCTTTTAAAGCATTCAGTTGAACTGAAATTTTATGTACACGACTGTTTTGGATGACAATACAACACTTTAATGATAATCAATAAAAATTAATTACCACTTAATGTTTTGATTCTGTCCTATGTATATACATATTTATATTAATTTTAACTATTTAATAAAAAGTGGCTAAAATAAAAATTTTCTTTGTTGATCTAAGTAGGAATTGACTTAATTCTTTTTTATATTACTTGTTTCAAACAGAAATATATTTTAGCATATATGTCATGTTTTTGCATTTCAGTTAACATGAATAGTGCTTTTGTAAGACGAAGGCACTATGTTACACTCATAACGGATGGATTATGAACACTCATAAATGATTCGGTTCTCAGTATTTGAAGCCCACAATAATGCATCCGACGAAAGGGATGATATGGATCTGCATGTCTTCTCGTGTGGTAAGAAGACTTCACACCGTGATAGGAACAGAGTAAACAAGGGAATTCTTCAAAATAATACATAATAATACAAAATAAGTTAATATCATGAGGGGGAGATCTTATTGGAAATTTGTCACGGATTTTTCGAGACAATAGTGCTCCATATTACCGTGTAAATGTTGCTCAGAAATGTTTCGAAGGTAAATAGTAGGCGAAGAGTATACTGACCAAGACTTTCTTTGTATCCAAATTCTATAGAGGACATATGTTATAACATAAGGAATCATATTTAGAACGAAAGAATCCTCAAACAAATGCAAGTTAATTGCATTTATAATATTTCTTTCAACTATGTTGTCCTGAAAGAAAACTTTGGGAAATTATTGCATT
The DNA here is from genome assembly GCA_019973955.1 of Trichonephila inaurata madagascariensis. Classification (NCBI taxonomy): domain Eukaryota; kingdom Metazoa; phylum Arthropoda; class Arachnida; order Araneae; family Nephilidae; genus Trichonephila; species Trichonephila inaurata. The sequence goes on along the minus strand of BMAV01017399.1, from coordinate 77,769 downwards.
CCATCCTGAAAATGTAGAGCAGAAATTAAAGCAAACAGAGGTTCATAAAATGTTGATGTTAAAACATGTAAGAATCATGCAATTTTCAAACGTCATGTTATGAGTACCGTGTTTGTAAGGTTTTGCCTTATTCTACTACGCATATTAGGTTTTTCTATATTGTGTTATTTTATACATACTGTACAATTACGTGTTCAGGTAGCTCTACTTTAAAAAATACATTGCGAATTAAAAAAAAAAACAACTAAAGACATATTTCAAATCAGCATTAAAAAAAATCAGAATCCTTAGCAGCATTTAAGGTTAGACATTAACTTTGTAAGGAAAAATTACGTCAAACTCAAAAAACGGATATATATATATATATATATACATATATATATATCCATATTCTCTATCTTATCTGGTCATATCTGTACACCTATATGAAAAAAAGTAAATTAAATGGTATAAAATGATTTACGATTTAGAAAGTGTAGCGTCAAAATTACTTAGCAGAGAAAGTAAAGTCGGATGAAAACTTTTATCAAATAATTGTATGTACATCAAAGTGATGCGATAACTCGAGAAAAATGGGAAGAAATGTCAAAACTAGAAAGTAAAAATATGAAATCCTAGTTTCAAATTAAATCAAAAGCGACTATTAAAAATTCATTTTCTTATCTGTTTCGGTTTGTAGAAGTTTAAATCGCACCTTTATTTGCCAGCTTCTTACGAACGAAACTGATTTGTAATATATATTCTAAGAAATCTCTTTTCGGAGGAGTTAGCAAGAAATTAAATTACCTTCTAGACTAGTGACGTGTGTTCAAATAAAGAATCGTATTTCATCTTCAACTTTTTGAGTCATCTGCGTCTTTTTGTCATTTCTCTTTTCTCAGATTTGATGTTTTGAGTTATTTAGAAAGAAACGTGGAACGCGCGCAATTTACACGCAGATGTACAGTTAAATATATTTTAGTTACATCTCCACAAATTTTATTTAGAATTTCACGGTTTCAGTGAGAATATTAGGAGAACATCTATGCTGAATGATTTGATTGAATTGTTAAATCATGAATCAATATGTAAGGGAGACATTTCTTCTTAACATAGTTTTAAATTTTATGATAAATACTTAGAAATTTGTTAAACTATATTACCCTTATAAGAAATGAGAATTTTAGTATTCATAAAAAAAGTTACTTTTCAATAGTTAAACATTCAAAACACACACAAAAAAAGAATTTAAACTTTAAGAAGTTATTTGAAAAATAACACTTTATATGTTAAGAATTAATTCATCAGCACTTAAGTGTCAAACGTAATATATTGAAGTTATTAAGAATATCGCGATTAGGCTTTAAATTGATAAGAATGTTATTTAAAAAAGGTAAATGTGCATAAATAAAAATTCTTTCTTGAATTTGAATTTTATTTTATTTTCTCTAAGTATTTAATACCGAGCATTATTTAAATTATTTGTTTTCTGTAAAAAAAAAATCAGAACTGTTTAATCTATTATACAAATTTTAAGATTTTAGGTAAATGTTTTACAAATTTTCATAAGGATTTAAAGTATTTTTCCTATGTAACAGTTTTAAATTTCAAGAACCTCGACTTAGTCCCTTGTTTCTTATTCTGAAATAAATAGATGGTGAATTGAAAAGGAAAGGACCTCTTATTAATATACCAACTGGCTGCCTTAACACAATTCAGTACCGAACTACTCATATGGCTGGACTGTGTCCGTACAGTGGGTCCTAAGTCATGCTGGAGAGAGCCCCCGGCAATGAGAGAGCCGACCAAAAAGCCGGGCAAGGAGCCGAGTCGTCTGAACCGGAAGTCTCCTTGACCCTCGGAAGAGCAAAGAACACTATTTCCACTTACATTGACAAATGTGCAGTGGGTAGCCTAGTGGTTAGATCATCAGACTCCAGACCAGAAGTCCTGGGTTCGATGCCGGATGCCGCCAAATACCCTCCAAGTACACACGGAGTACATGCTCGTTAAATCAGTGGGTCCGAAAGTCTTGTGAGCAGTCGTAACAGAAACCACAAGTGCAGGGGGAGGGAGAATCTTTCCCTCCTCTCCAGTTCCATGCCTAAATTGTGGAGGTGGAGAAATGTGGTGTCGCCGTCTATCGTAAAGAAGTCCAGCCTGTCTAAGGCTTTGGCAACATTCATTCCTTCCCTTCAGGAAGGACACGACAGCAACATTGACAAATATACTGCCGATACCTAAAAAACCAAGAGTCTTGGAAAGCCATGGAAAAGTCTGGTCCCTGTGAGTCCCATCTGGAGACAGTTGAGGCTGTTGCTAGCTTTCGCTTAAACAGCGGACATGATTTTTTGGAAGTATACGTCCACTGGTTCGGCCTAAAGGCTGACAAGGCTTGTCCGCTGTGCTGCCATGCCAGCATGGATGGCGACCATCAGCTTCAATGTACTGGACTCAATGACTGACGACATTGTCAGTCGGTACTGGGAAGCTCCTCTTAAAATGATTTAGAACAAAAGGACGGGTGTTGGATAAATAAATAAATCTTATTAAATATTTTACAAGCTTCTTATCAGAAAATTAAATGTGCATTTAACTAAATTTACTTATCAAACTAAAACAAAGATTTAAAAAATTCTTCAATCATAAGATCAGTGGCATAGAAATAAGAATCAATCTATTAATTAGGATTATTGATAGATTACAAGTAATTAACAGCGTAAATATATATACCCTTATCCAAGAAATTCAATGTGCACAAATGTGCGCATTGTGAAACGCTTTATAAGCAAATTCAAAAATCTTACAGAAAACTTCACTCTAAATGTGGAATTTATTATTCATTCAATAAGTAATAAAGTTGAATTCATCATCTTATTCAGGATTTCCACATGATGCACATGAACCTTTTTTCATTTGAAATGGAAAAGAGGCTTTTGATTGGATTATTATTCCAAAACACAAAGTGATTAGTAACGTTGTAATAATACATTTTGTTTCCAAAACACTATCTTAATTACTGTCAGGCCCCAGTCATCCATATCAACTCCGTACTTCTACTTCGATGAACCAGGAGTTGCGTAGTTAATTAAAATAGAATAACTCCCTTTCGTTCTAATTAAAAATCTTCACAATAATATGCTTTAGTGAACACAGCTCACAAACTAATATGAGATTGTCACTTTGCACTTTTAAAATAGCAAACTTGGTTATAGTTAGTGGGTAATGTAAAGATCTTCCTTATTAAATATCGAAATAAAGAAGTTTAAAGCATTTAGTACTTTATTACTCTTGTATTTGGGAAGCTGTGCTAAGTTAATTTATAAATTTGAATATTTAACTGTAAGAGTATAATAATACATACATACGAAAACTTCTGCTTAAATAAATTAAATTGATATTGATTTAATGAACACAGTTTCCAGGTAATTTTTACACTTGTATACAAATGCGTTAAATTTTAAATTATTTACAGAAATATTTCTGTATACATGTATTTACCATGTGAGTTTTTTTTAATAAATCTACTTGAGAGATTGAATACACTTCAACACTTAAGTGTATTAAACAAATCAGAAAGAGGCATCTGGGATTGTGGTGAAGGCGGGAATTGTTTTATTGGAAACAAGAATTTAGATTCTTGAAAATATTGGATAAAGAACCGAGATTGAAAGGACAATGTAAGATTTGCTGCCTGAAAAGAATTGTGAAAATGGAGGTATAATCCAAAGCAACTGAAATAATATCTGTTCCATTGCAATGTAAGTAATACACCATGATTCAAATTGTGTGTGTATATACAGTCGAACGTCTATATTGCGAATTTTTCTATACAGCGAACTTTTACTGGAATCAAGAACCTCTCACTATTATCTTCGTAAAATAACCTCCCGATAGCGAAGTGCGTTTTTTACATAACGAACTTTTTCTCTTGTGATTCATTTTTTTTTCTCCCTAATTTTTGAATTTTTCCCCAAATTTAAAATTATTCTCTCTCTTAACACATTTTATGGTGGTCATAAACATTGAACTGGTTCTATTAAATGCCTAACTTATCGAGAGCAGTAGGCATCGTGGAATTTCATCCAAGTGGAACCATTAACTCCCATTGTCCAGTTCACTGGAAACATCTTTGATATCCCTTTTCACCCTTAGTGGAGTTGTTTTGCATCCTTTAACAGTTTCCGTTCATTTGTAGGGATGAACAGACGTTCTGGTAACTTCGTTTCTAGTATCTCGAAAATGTCAAAACGTAAGAGTTTGAGGATAAAAAAAAAAAAAAAATTTAATTCTTCAGGGAGTGGATAAAGACGTCAAGAAATTTACAATTTTACTTTTATTTTATAGGTAAGATATATAAAATAAATATATATCAATTTACAAAAAAGAGTGAATAATTACTTTTTTAATATATAGTGTTTATAGATTTTAAAAAATAATTTTTTTATGTGTGTGCGGTTATAAAGAAAATTAGGAGATGAACCTCTGTATAGCAAGCTTTTTCCGAGATTTAGCGACTTCGTTAAAAAGAGGTTCGACTTTATATATATATTTATATATATATATGCGTACGCACACAAAATCCTCAACCGTTTAAAAAGAGTTACGAATATGAATTTTTTTTGGAAGCATGTGAGAAATTCTTATAAGATATATGAAACATTCATCATAGCATGCAGAGTGTACTAGTAACAAGTAATATAAACAAAAATTTTAAGTCAATTTCTACTTAGATCAACAAATAAAAATTTTATTTTAGTTACTTTTTATTAAATAGTTACAAGTAATATAAATATTTATAAACATATGACAGAATGACAACACTAAGTGGTAATTAAATTTTATTTATTATCATTAAAGCATCGTATTGTCATCTAAGAATGTCTGGTACATAAAAATTTTTCAACTGAATGCTTTAAAACGTGAGAAAAACAAATCTTTTAAAGTTTTGACCCAAGTCACTAAAAATGAAACCAACGTGGTTATATCTGTAATTCTTTAAATAATTAGTTTCATTCAATTAATTTTAATTATATATAATTAAATTATCATGTTTTACTCAAAACAATGGTGTATAGAAAATTTTAGCTCAAATATGCGCTATAAATTGTAAGAAAAAAACCTTTTCAAGTTTTGACACAAGTCGCCAAAAATGACCACAACGTGGCTGTATATGTAATTCTTTGAATAATTAATTTTTATTAATTATAATTATAAATTACTGTATTTTCATCCAAAATAATCATGTATATAAAATTTCAGCTCAATAGGGCACTTTAAAATGTATTTTATTAACGATTGAAAATTCCATCAAGATAAATATATATAGAGAGTGTGAGCTAATAGTAGGAATTGAAAAAGAAAACATTTAGGGTTTTTTCGTGTTACACAATAATAAAATAAAAAATTGTGTGTGAAGATTTAAAATTTAAATTTAAAATGAAATTCTTTTATTTTTGTATTATGTTAAGTATTATGCTTAGTTATATGCAATAAAAAAAATGGGCCATTTTTTGAAGATTTTAGTCCGAAACAATGATCACTCAATAGGTCAATAAATTGCTCGACACGGGTTTCCAGTACAATTTATTAAAATTAAATTTTAATTTAATCATATTTTTGGATATTTATTCTTTCAGCTAAAAAAACATTTAAACCAAAAACTCCTCAAAATCTTGCAATCAAGAATCATTCATTTAAATAATATATAACTACTAAATGTTTATTAGAAAATATTACCAATAACGTGAATTATTCCAATTTTTTGAAGTAATCTGCTCAAATACTTATTAGGAATGGCAATCTAGAAGGGACAAGGATATTTCCAAATCATACGGAGGGGAATAATTATACTAGGTCAAAGGGAAGGATTTATTTTTCTTGCAACAATTAACCATGTGCCTAAGGAAGATAATTAGACAAGCCTTTCGAAATCAATTAAATTTATTAATGAATGTTGGATTTTCTTCGTTATTAAATTAACATTGTCTGCCTTAATTTATGAGGCGTATGATTTGTATAACTCTTGTTGCTAATGAGGAACATCTTTCATGCTTGCGGGAAGAATTTGAATGACTAAAGAGTCTTCAAGAGATGTTAACTCAGTACGTAGCTGTAAAGAAATAAATATTAACGAGTATAAACTTGTTTAACAATATTGTTACGACTAATTATGTTAGCAAGGGATGGAAATTCATTCTGAAAGGTGTAATGTTTTCGATGTACTTAATTTCATTTTGATCAATTTTCTGAAAAAATGGGGTTTCGGGCTTTGAACAATAATTTATTTTTGTAATTAAACTAGAAAATATGAAACATGTAATGATTGAATATATATTTTAGTGTTTAAATCTATAAATTAATACTTGACAGTACGTAGATCTCCCAAAACTAATTGACAAGGATATTGAGGGGAGTTAACTCGCAATTAAATTTTTAAAAAAACTAAATAATTTAACTTTATCAAATTTAGCGTAGATTGCAACAAAAAAACTGTAAATGATAATTTTATTAAAAAATTTGTTAAATAGATGAAAGGAAAAACATTTAATAGTTTATTCTTTGAAAAAAAAATAATTTGAATACCTTAAATTTAAAAAAAAATTTTTTTTTGCAAAATTTAAAAAAAAAAAAATCTATGAAGAACATATCCTCTCTCAACTACTGTAATATATTGGTGCCATGATTGACATCGGTTTTCCACTTAAGTTATCAGAGGCATGAATCGGTTTGCCAGATTATAAAGGGTACAGCTTCTGTTGAGACTCATATAGGCTTAGAGGGAAATATTTAACGCTACAACTACTGTATCAAGATAATCCTGAAAGTGCTCAATCGAATTTAAATTGGATAAATTAAAGGGTTTTACCATTCGCCTAATATTCTCGCCAAAAATGTATCTATACAAGTATAGATTCATTGTAGTAGTTGTTTAACAAAGTGTCTTAAAAGTACTGACAGCAGCATAGGACCTACTTGTTGCTTAGGGATTTCATCTCGATATATTTCTATATATATTGCTTCCACTGTATATATACATATGTATAAAAGTATATGTTGCCTGTCAAAGAGATTCCAGTCCAATAATGATTTCACCTCAAGTGAAGGTGTGAAGATCACACAATTTTGTATTTACAGAGATAGTTGAAAATAATTTGATTTTGGAACATTCCGGAAATTTCTTTGATTAAAATGAACTGTTAAGTTTTTGACTGATGACTGCAAGGCTTTTGTCTACAATAAGTTTCGTTCACGTGTTATCCCATCGTCGATTCTGTCTTTGTGTTTTATGAATGCCTGTTTTATGCATAAGTATATGTATGTGTGTTTCTGAATGTATTTGTTACATCTGTTGAACTGGATGGTACTTTTCATAATTTTTTTTCATTTGATATCAAGAAATAGTATCTTTTAGTTTTCAGAATTATAGCCTACAAAAACCTAAAAGCTTCGACTTTTACATATAGATGGGAGAGAAATTACCTTAGTCTAATAAGAGCCATTATAAATCATTGTAATAAAGAGAATATTGTGAAAGATTAATGATAATAGAGGCAACAGATTTTGAATGAAAGAGTTGAAGCACAATTGCCCTTTCTTTCCTGCAGTAGTTTGTCTTTGCTTAAATGAAAACCTTTTATCTTGATATTAATCTCACATTAAACACAAAAGATAAGCGTTATGAATGGATAAGTTTTCTACATGAAAGGCACTTTATAAATCATTATTCAAAATGAAACTGCAGATAAGAACCTATTCAGAGCATTATAACCTAAAACTCCACGCGGGGAGAAACTAAAATAGAGATCGTATAATTTTATGAATGTTTACCTTATTGAAAACCGTGAGTATTAAAAGAAAAATAAGTTTTTGTTTTAGAACATAACAAAGACAATTTATTATTCACGCTAAATGATGCTTTATATTTGCTTATATAAATAATATAACAGGAGATGAATGGAAAATTACATAAGATGAAATTTATTAAAGAGCGTTACATATTATTTTAAAAGAAGTTATGTAGGGAATAAATTAATGACCATAGTATCGTTGAGATTCTAATCAATCAAATAAAACTCCACAATATTTAACAGAATTTCTAAACTTAAATATAAATTTCTATGCTTCCTATGAAAACAATTTCCATGCATTTAAAATATAATCTCTCCTTCAGAATTCAAAGAATTGACGTTTCTATGGATCTGAAAGTATTGAGAATGGCACACGAGCTCAGGTGTCGTTCTCATTACTTAGCTGAGAA
>BMAV01017399.1:32138-60218 GCA_019973955.1 Trichonephila inaurata madagascariensis | reverse complement strand
CTTCTTGGGTCGCTATTTTCAATGTTCTTGAGTGTATTATTATAATAGAAGTATTTTTCATAAAAGGAAATGTTTTGAAAATGGGTCATTCTATGTTCATTTCTTGTCAAAATATTGTACTTAATTTGTATTGTAATAATACTCTTAAAACAATTTTATATACATTTTCTAATCTAAGTGACACTAAGTATCATAAATATAATCCATTTATAAGCTTTTTGCAAAATCACGATTCCGAACGTAGTCGGATACCTTGATGTTAAATTATTGTGATTATAAATAATAATAATTGCAGGGATTGAATTCATTTTCGAGACAAATGAATTAGTTAAGAATTAAAAATTCTTAACTAAGTTAAAATAAAGAAAAATAGCAAATTATAATGCCCTAGCCTCCAATTAAAGTTTATTTACATTTAATGATTTGCTTGCTTCATTTTGCTTGAACAATTGTTTTTAACTTAATATGGCTTTGAATTTTTTCCTCAAAGACTTGACGAAATTTTGCTAAGTAAATTAGGAAATGTGAGATGAAGGAGAGCAATTTCCAAAAAATGTCCGTTTAGTTGTGGACCTGAATAATGGATGGTTATTCAATTACATCTATAAATGTTTTTTAAGATTGAGACCTGGAGTTGTGAGACCCAGATGAGAGCAAAATGAAGTCCTCGTATGTACTTAGAACCAATCACACAATACAAGATCACGGAATGATGCATTATGGGTTGAAAGCAGCCATCGACATTGGGATAAGTCATTAACATTACTTAATCACTTAGCTGTGTGTAGTTTGATGTCTTATTTATAAGAATTTATGCACAAGACTGATTGATATATCGGGGGGCTTAAGGGCTCAAGAGCCAATATTGGCTATACTGCGCCAAACAACTGTTTAAACTTCCATAAGAAATTTAAAAACAGAGATAAAAATGTTAATTAATTACACGAATAAAAAGTATGTTTATGAACAAAAATTTATTAAAATCTTATTAAAAGTTCATTTGTAATTGTTACACTATATTAAAATGCTAAAAAGTGAAATCAAAAACATCGAAAATCGTTCAATGTCATAACATCAAAACACAAAATGTAATGTTTTAAACTGCCTTATTGTAAATTTTAATTAATTTCTTCGATTTGTGGTAGGGGTAATAAAAGGGGCGAGAAAACAGCCCATTCGTGAGAATCCATTAATTTTTCTTTTACATCGTATATAATCATATCCTCCTTTTCCGAGTCATAATGAATATAACTCTTTTTTCATCTTGTGTGGTGTAAATTTTATTTCGATTTCTGGTTTCTGTTCTTTTGTGCGCTTTCTTCTTCTTTTCTTTTTTGAATTTTGTTTAAAACTCTTTGGCCTTTTTTAGATGTATTAGCATGTTCATTATTGGATCTGCTAGCGGTAGTCTCTGGTAAGGGAACAGATGGCTGAATGTGTTGATAGAGCGGAAAATTTATCGGAAGTCGAAGGAGATAAGCGTACCTCAGTTGATGAAGATGTAGCAGAGGTATTTAGGCTACTGCCAGGGGAAGTAGTAATAAACTATTAGAAATGGGTATAGGTAACTTAGACACGCTTGGTATGGTTGGTATTACTGAAGATGTGGAAAGCAAATGTGCTAGAGAGAGAGTTGATGAGCATAACGTGGAGGTTAAAGGAATTATGGACGTACTTGGCATCTCATTGGCGTAATATGTTAGTTTCAAACATTGCAAAGGTGAACAAATAATATTGGTTATGTTTGAATCTATTTGGATAGTAGTAGATATAGTTGAAAGTTTAGTAGTCTCAGCATATATTTGGGTTAACTGAAAAACTTATAATTTGCTTGTTTCTAAATAGGAAATACTTTTATTTGTTTTGATTTCCTGTATTTGTTTTTTTTAATTTCCATTTTGGGCATAATTTCGAAACTGATGGATAGGATTGTGAACAATCAACAAATTTCGGCTCTAGAGTACAATCCGTGGAAGAATGCCCAGCGGACGCACATCTAGAGCAAATCGATTGACCGTGGCAGGAAGTTTGAGAATGTCCAAACCTCTGACACTTAGATAGTAGAAGGTAATTTGGTACTAATGAAGATTCAAATTATCTGCTTAGTAGTTAAACATGCTCACTCTTTTTTGTTGTTGTAATTCTTCTGAACTGCGAAACACCCTGGTCAAAAAATCCTTCTAGAATTTCTGCTTCTGAAGCACACAAAAGATCCGGCTGTGACACCTCGAGAGAAATTAAGTGATTTGTGAGGAGTAACAGTTAAAGTGGAGTCTAAAATTGTTTTCGCCAACAAGAATGATCCCGTTTGTAAGGCGGATGTAGTTTTGATGAGCAAGTCACCGGATCGTAATTTTTTAACAGATTTCGGATCTCCATCTATTCCTTTAAGTACTTTTTGTATGGAAAAGGAAGACTTCCGCGACATTTCTCTTTTGGATAATGACAAGATTAGAAAGTGTAACTTAGTAACAAAGTTAACAATGTTTAAATTGGGTAAAACGAGGCTTTTACCCGGGCGCAGTTGACTTGGATCCATAAGCGCAAAGCAAACTTCATCCTAGCACGCCTCCACCCACCACGAAGTGAAACAAGGGAGTGTTTCGGTCAACTGACAATAACCAGGCACGGCACTTACCTAGAGTACACCCAGGAAATATAGTACTGCAGCATCAGGGCGATGATCCGGTGGGTTAACCGGGACACTTTATCTACAGCAGTGCCTTATCCCTGCAGCAATGTCTCCAAAGAAATTTATCACCAACCGATTGACAGGCGCGAGCTCACTCCTGCCACCCGTCTACAGAGAAATGTTGGGCTTAGGGAACACACGCAAAAGTTTTTTATTCCCAGAACACTATTTTCGGCTTTAAGGGACACCACACACGGCATACATGCGGGTTGGGAAACCAACGGTGTTATGTATATATATATATATATAATAAAAATGAAGAAGTACTAGAACCTACAGTGCTAAAGCAGGAAGAAATTGGAATTCACCAGACACAACAAATGTAGATACAAAAAAGTCTTAGGACTAAACTAGAGACCTATTATGATTTCTAAAGCTGACGCTGAATTAGGGCAGCGAATTAGGGTTAGCAATGCTTTATGGATCCAACCTTCCCCGTACAGCAGAAGCTTTCGACATAATAAGGGAAAAAAAACCAAGTTGAAAAGTTAAGTCTAATACAACAAGTGGAAGAAAAATCTGATAATATATTAAAATGAAGCTAAGAAAAGAGAACAATAATAAATGTCTCAAGGAGAGGAATAAAAAAAAAAACTTACGTGTAAAATAATTACTGGAAATCGAAAATTCAACCTTCCACAATAAGCACCCAACGGGAAATGGAGTAAAAGAATTGGAACGACTATTCGAGAAGGAAAAATAGTAGCACCACCTGGATATTTATTTTGTAATTAAATAAACCACTAAGATTTTCTTAAAAATAAACTAAATAAAGGAAGTTTTAAAAAAGATAATGAACAAAGTTAAGAATGGATAAAATCAAATAGAAATATATTACAAAGTGAATAAACTTGGATGATTTTATACTAATCGATATATTGCAATTAAAATAAGCACTTGAAAAGTTTTTTGTATTTTTAAAATATTTTGTTAAAATAAACTAAATAAAAGGAATTTTAAATAAGATAATGAACTAAGATAAAAATATATTTAATTAGAAGTAGAAATATATTTATAAATAAATTTACTTGGATAATTGTATTCTAAATAATTATTGCAAAAATTCACAAAATTACTTTGCTTTAAAATGTTGTCAATACCTAAATCATTGTTTCTTCTTATAAAATTTAAGATAATATTTCTAAATATTGATAGGTGTAGGTTACTACCCGAAAAAGGCATTTTTATAATGTTAAAATCAAATGAGTCTCTTTTATAAAAAATATTACTTAATAGCAAATTATTCTTAACCTTTAATTGAAGGTCCAAAAAGTTAGCTGACTCATTATTATAATTAGTTTTTACTAATTTTAAATATTGGGGATAATAATTAAGGTTAGGAACAAAGTCTACTATATTACTAAATATAATTAAGTCATCTATGTATCTAAAAAGTAACAAGTATATATATATATATATATATAGGAGAAAAAAAACATTTGAAAATAAAAAAAGTTATAATAAGTAAACCGTTTGTAGCTGTAGTCTAGACATGAAATAAAGGGGGAGAGGGTCACCAGGGCAACTCCGGATAGTGACACCCGTACTCATCTAAAGATGATGAGCGCCCTGCTAGGGAGGGGGATAGACAAGGGACAGGAAAGATCACTTGGGTACCTATGCGTCGTGACACTCGTACTCATCTAAAGGAAATGAGCTCCCTGAGGGGTCCACGCATAAGAAATAAAGGATCAAAAATATGCCACAAATATCTCAAAGCAACAAATTACATCCATCAGGTTAAGAAGTTGTAATAATGAATTTGTGGTCCATTATATCGTGTTGTATCCACCAAACTCTACTTCACTCCTATGCTTGTTGTAACTTAAATCCATATTACTCTTCACATTATTTGTCCACCGATCACTGTTACTTTACTTTTTGTATTTTTGTTGAATATTATCTATTGGAAAAATGAAAGAGGATCATAGGAAGTATAATTTGAGAACCTGTGACATTTTCTTTGATGAAGAATTTTACCGAGAGAAATAATGAAGTTTATAAGAAGCTTCATTTTCCAGGAGAAACGAGAAAACAGTCAGATTAGACAATTAATTTGTGATGTTAGATATTTTGTTACTCCTTTTTTCCATGATGTTATTTTTTTATTATTTTCTCAATTATTATTCCACCAAGCCTAATTTCTACCTAGTGAGCGCTTATGTAAATACATAAGAATTGAAAGCAAATGCATTCTCTGTTTTCATTTCTTCATAATCTTTCTTTCTAAGCATTCGAAAAGACAGACGCTAGATTAGATAAATGTGAGTTGGTAGTTGAGACAAGATTGTTAGACGACAAGAAAGATTAATTGAATTACGATCACATTCATGAGATATTGACATCGTGGGAGTACAAAACTAAGAAAGAGACGCTGGTAGTAAATATTTATGTTCAAATCTAATGATACATACAATACATATGATTCAAATATTGTATTCTTTCGATCAAACAGGCTATCATTTGTAGTGATTTGTTTATATCTTTATTGAATAAAAGAATTATTAAATTATCATATTAGTTGTTTATACGGTCTATTTTCTAAACTTTTAGAACATTTATTTCACGAACTTAATGTAAACGCAAATCATTTTTAAAACTAAAATGAATTTCAGGAGTCAAGTAATACATAAAGTTTAACACTGTCAATGATAACATCCGTTCCCATATTTAATATTAATTCAATGTTTTTATGCTGATATTTTGGCAAACAATACGTGACAATTCATATATCAATGAAACGTTTTAAAACTTGTATGTAGTATTATGAATTCTAAACAAATAAAAGTAACCTCATATTTATCAAATTGGGAAATACTACTAATTTTATTATTAATTTATTACACCTGAGAAATAATGCCGTGTATCTGCACCACAACGCGTGTTTCCAACCATGGAATTTCAATTAGCTCGTTTAACCCGCGATCACTCGCGCGGGGTGTTCTATACACCCCAGCAACAAAGAAATGCTCCCAGGATTCTAAAAAGAAAGCATAGAACCACGTTTTTTTCTGTAGCTGCACATTTTAGGTCATTGATCCTTCAGGCCTGATGCAATCCCTCTTCCACGAATGATTGGAATGTAATGACCTTCAAAATTTTATCTGGAGGGATGAGAACTCCCGCGAGAAGTTGAGCATTTGTATAAAGTCTGTTCTGAATGTTTGGAAAATGATTAAAATATTATTTTTCTATACTTTCTACTATCATTATCTCATTATTTATAAAGTATATTTATTACTGGTATATATACGTTTTATTGGTTTATGAAAAAATATGAAATTATGCGTTTTAAAATGAAAATTTTGTATGTTTAGTTTAAACTAATGTTAATATCATTTGTATGACATAAATTTAATAATTTTATTTGTATAATACAAAAAACATTTTGTACTTTATAAATATGTATCATAATGACTTAATTTTATTTTTATAATTAAATACACGTGTTAAAAGTTTGGGGTGTTCTCTACACCCCTGCGAGTAACGACGGTAGCAAAAACAGGTGCGAGTGACCGCGGGTTAAATGTTTTTTCTTGTAATACATATGTTACCGTTAAAATATACAATTCAGTTATTTCATAGAATAAATAGATATTGCATAAAATAACTGTACAAGTCAATTAAAGTATATAATAGATAAACAATGTCATACATTACCTAGTTATTCTATGAAATAAATAAGGATAGACCGTTAAAGGGAAAAACATACAATTTCAAAGATGTTTTATAAATTAATTGATCATAAATAGCTAAAATCTATCGAAAAATACATTTTATCCCTCTTGCGGATATAAAATTGATAAATAATAAGGGAAAAATCAGATGATATAATTTATTATTGTTCATATTGCTAATATTAGTTAAACAGAAAAAATATGTTGCAAAAATAGATTATATTTAAATATTTTCAACAGAAATAAATTCTGAGAAGAAAAACTGTTGATTCATAAAAATATTGTGTAAATTTCTTAAAACAAAGATGTAAGAGAATATTAATTAAAATTTTATGAGATACCTTTATTTTACTTTTCGTTATTTATTAGAGCAAGGATTGCTGTGATGACACTTTGGATTGAACTGCTTATAATTTTTTAAAACATGTCTTACAACTTTGAGCTGTTGCATCAGATCGAAGCATTGTGTCAATATTTGGAACTTCTTCAATGGAAATAAATTCTCTCTGACATATACTGAACAGATATCTATAGAACAATTGTTTTATTCCGCCTAATTGGAAAAATCCTTCCCAAAGCAGCCAAAACCAGTTCAAAGAACTTTTGCGAGTGTCGTATTTCATACTTTAACGATCAAGTAATCGTTATTCAATAAAACACCTAGTTAAATTGTAGAATTCAATAATTTTACATACTTTAACTGACTGTCTAGTTATTTCATGAAATACATAGTTATTCTAAGAATTAACGGATTTCACACCTTAACGGTAACATATACATATTTGTGTGCATGTGCGTGCGTATGTGTGTGTAATCTTTCTTTTGAAAAATGCACATCCACATAGGAGCGTAACATTTAAAAAGTATGGTACCCATTTAATGTAAATAATTAAAATGTTATTAAAACTTAATTAAATTGTGAATATTCAACTATTTTTCACTTTATGAAATTATATTTTTAGCTGTCTTATTTCTTGTACTGTATAAATACCAGTTTCATTTACTATTGTCAATAAAATATTTTTTAAATTTCATATTTTGCCCTCTATCTATCAGTTTAATCACTCATATATTTTATGCTATTCATTTGTTAAGCTAAATTTGATTTGAGTACAAAAATTATCATAATTAAATTTATTACATTTAATTCAAATGAGTATTTACAATGTAAAACTATATTGAAATAAAATAAATATCCTATTACTGCTGACAGTAATAGTATTCGAGATTAAATTATAGAGATTAATGAATATTAATTAATTTTCTACATGTAAAAACATTGTTGATATTTTTACTTTAGATATAACTGGATTTATATTAAATTTAATTAATTACTTGTATTTATTCGTTTACTTTATTTGCTTGAACTTGCCATAAGAATTGGGAGTTTTATTAAAAAAAATATGCGTGTTAAAAACGCAATTTAGTATCTTCTTTTCACATTAGATTAAAAACATTTACATAAGGGAACATATTTAATGTTTAAATGAATGACAAAGCGCATCGTAGTTTTTTTAGATGAACTTAAGAATAACTGTATTATGCGTTTAAGTTAAAATTTAATTCTCTTTAATTAAATAACTGTGTTTATTTCCAAGTATAGTGTTTATTTTGAAATCACAAAACACGCTAATAAGTTTTGCGCATTTAATTACACGAAAAATTCTGTCACATTTTGTTTTTATATTTAAAATGTATGGCTGTTTCATATTCTTTTGAAAAAAAAAAGAACACATTTAAAATACTTAGTCATTTTTTTTTTATATTTCTCTTTATAAATACCTAATTTGCTACATATGAATTTTAAATAATTGTAATATTTTATACCAAACGAGTTTTAGGTCATAACTAGATAATAATATAAAATAGATAATAATACTAGATAATATTTAAAAAGTTATTTTAAAAATTTGAGATTATACTGAATTTTTTTAAAAGCATGTCTGTAATTTTTTTTCACTTTTCTAACTATCAAGAAACGATATACGAATCTGAGCATGAAGTAAAAAATATTCTTGTAAATTGACATGATTGACAAAATGAGAATATTCATGCATGTTTTTTTTTAATGATTTAGATGTTGGATTGAAAAGAATATAAATACTTAAAATGAATTCCTGTTAAAACAAATTATTTGAAAATAAATATTTTACTTAACTTTTTTTATTCTTTTTCTTTCAAATTGGGGTATGCAAGCAAGAAATACGTTTTTTCATTTTGCAAAGAAAAAAATATTCTTATTCTTTTAGAAATATACTCTCTCTTCTTTCTCTCAAAACATTTATCTTCTTTTCTTAATTTCATTCAGACTTTTTCAAATGGTATGATTAGCATTAGGTCCTGGAAGATAACATTAATTACTTTTTTATAAAATAATCAACAATATACTTATGTATAATGTATAACTATTCAGCTGATGTTGTAAACAGTTGAAAGACAAAAGGAGCAAAATTGAATTGTAAAATATTAATTTTAATACTAAGAACTGTGGTGACAGCAAATAAGTACACGGTGATTATTATTAAAGTTTCAAAACTTTATAAAAAAGAACCACTGATCAGAATGACGTAAATAATCTTTACTAGCGATGGGGTAAACTGCGAAAAACAATTAGCCTTCAATAATTGAGAGACGGCTCAGGTGTATTGTACGTAGCCAGAGAAGCCAAACATTAGCTCAAATTACCATCCAGTTAAATGACGATATGCCAGTCGTACAGTCATTAAACGGACTGTGCAGCGCTCGCTTAACCGTATGGGCTTCGGGAGCCGTCGACCTACGAGAGTACCATTGCTCAATGTTCGCCATCGGAATGCACGTCTAGTTTGGACAAGAGAGCACATATATTAAAGTGTAGAGGACTGGAAACGAGTAGCACGGAATGTTGAGTCTCGATTCCGACTACTTGATGCCGACGGGAGGCTGAGAATATGGCGCCAGGATCATGAAGTCTTGGATCCTACATGCCAGGTCGGAACTGGCTGAATCATGGTCTGGGATGTTTTTTCGTGGCACATCTTTATCTTGTGTACGAACCTCCATAAATGCAATTCGGTTCGTAGAGATGCCTCCACCCGTTTATGCTGTTCTGTTATCCGCACGGTAATGGAGTTTTCCAGAAAGACAACTCTACCTCTCCCAAGTCCCGGTAGGTGAATGACTGGCATTCCTCTGACTTTGAGCACTCCTCTACTTGGATGAGCATTCCTCTGACTTTCTGTCATAAATTCTCCAACTAGAAGCCCAGAATTAAATCCTATTGGGCATCTTTGGGATGTTTTGGAACAAGGCGTGAAAGGCCATCACACAGCACCAGCGAACCTTACTGAACAATGGACAGCTTTAGCCAATATTCGGCATGCCATTCCCATGCAACGTTTCCAGAAATTTGTTGAATCTATGCCTCGCTGTATGGAAGCCCTTACCAAGGTCAAATGAGGACCAACTCGTTACTAGGTAGGTATCCCTAATTCAGTAGCATTTCAGTGGATAAACAATGTGAAATATCCATCTCTTATTATACTGTGCCTGTATAATAATTTTCAGACAAAAAACAAAAAACCACTGAACCATTTTTTACCAGTTTTTCAGAGAAAAACTCGTGCTCTAACAGGTTAGAATCATTTTGCCTTCAATGCCTATAGAATTAGTTCACAATCTTCTTATATATATTTATATATCTTGTTCAAATTTTCAATCGTAAATAAAATACTCTTTTTATTCATCCACTCAAGTTCAAATACATGTTTTTAAACTTGTAGTGGATGGCACTTGATGTTAATACAGTTTATTTCAAATATTAATTCATTTGTTAAATTTAATTAATTATAGTTTTAAAGATATATTTCTGTCAAAATTATTTTTATAGATGGTAGCACCACTTCATAAAACGGCTTTTGTTAAATTTGTGAAGATTTGACTTAACCTGGATAATCGTAGTCCAGCTAGACGAACAGAAAAATTACAGAATTTTATTTCAATAAATAAAACAAAAAGAATAACATTAGATGTTTTTCGCAGAGAATCAAATGATCACATAGATTTCGCTGCATACAACTTTTAAGTTCGAAAGGCAAAATCACACTTTTTATAATTATTGGTGAAATAATAAATCTCATTTTAACAACAAATAATTTTCAATTACTTTTTAGGGCTATCCGGGGTGTTAATTTTGTCTCGAGATCTGAAAATATTAACAATTTTCAAGTAGATATAATTCTTTGTAATTAAAATTAAATAATTCAATTATTTTACACATTATTTATAAGGAAATGAGGTTTCGAAGAAGGTATTTGGAATATAATCATAATTTTTAAAATTATAAGCATATGAAAATAAGAACCATTTCTGTAATAATAATTAGGTAAATTTCAGGTTGTGCATTCTATTTTCTAAAATAGCAGCCTTTGATGTATAAAACTTTATGTAATTATAAAATGTATCATACTCTTTAAACTCTACCCAATTTTAATATTATATGTCTTTTGTACTACAAAAAACTTGGAAAATATTGAATTTTTTTAAATAAAATTAAAAATTTATTTTTTTTATTTTTTAAAACTTATAATTTATTATTCTATTTATGTAAAAAAAGCTACAGTGTAATAAGGATATATTTAACTTTACAGATCAACTTTCTGCTAATAATTATACCTACTATTTTGGAAAATATCATGCGCAACGTAAAACTTAAAACTTCTTACAGAAATAGTTCTTATTTTCGAATGCTTATAATTTTTCAAATTATGATTATATTTCAAACATTTTACAAATTTTTGAAGCCTTATTTCCGTATAAATAATGCGTAAAAAACCCAAATATTTAATTTTAACCTCAAAGAATTGTATATAATTGAAAATTGTTTATATTTCCAGCTTTCCTGACATTTAACATCCCTAAGAATACTTAATAAATAATAATACTTAATAAATTTGTTCATAAACTTGCTTAAATGAACAACAATGCTGAATTTAAGCATGCACAAGAAATACTTATTAGACTTTTTTTTTTATTCCGTTCGGTCTTTAATCTTTTCTTTTTGTATTGATTTCCGCACAGGAAAAATCAATAGTCAAAGGCACACACCACAGAATTTGCTTGCATTTCGGAACACGATAAAACTTAACCTGACACTTAGAGAATACATCCACTTTGTCAAGAAAAGTGGGGTTTTTTTTCAACCCTTAAGTATTCTTTCCTTGTTTCGTTCCAAAGGCATTAGTCTTAAAAGCAGTCAAATATTTAAGGAGAACTTGTAAGATATTCAAGAGATGTAGAGGAGGAAAGGTTAAGAGGAATATAATTCTCTCCGGTTTTAACAGAAAATCTTCTGTTACATAGACATTTGATCTAGAAGCTCTAATTAAAGCGTAATTTTTATTTCATGAACATTTAGATAAATATAGATTACAGAATGTTTTGAAAATTCTATAATCAACAGACATATTCGTATTCAGCAACAATAAAAGGTTGCATGAAATTCATTGTTTTTTGTGATATTTTGTGTTATGTGTGATGTTTGTATAAGTTGAAAGTAAACAAAAATGTATTCTTAATTTTCCAAAGAATATCAATACAATTCTTAAAAAATTCAAAATATCAATTCTTTAAGCTTTACCTTTATTTATGAAGATAAATGTGAATGCTATATTTCTACAATAAATAAATAATGAAATGATAAAATACAATCCTTTGAAGAATTGCATTACATCAAACGGTTTTTTTTTCTTTACCTTTTTCGAAAAAACATTTTTTATCTAAAATTTGTAGATCGATTCATTGCATTTCAAAACAATTTTTGTGACTTTTACCAATTTATGCACAAATTTCATGTATATATTGGAAAGACATATATGTCTAAATGTTGATATCCATCTCATTCCATTCAACTACAATCATAAAAGTATCTAAAATTGGTGTATCGTATATGTTAAGGCACAAAATTATCAATTTATTTATATTTTATTTATGAAACCTAACAAATTTATATTAATATTCCCATAATTTTTAATATTTTAAATATTATATGAAATCCGATGGTTATTTCTGTGAAAAAAAATCTTAATTTTTTACGTTAATCTATTCTTAATAAAACATTAAAAATAGATTTACATTTCTTAAATAAGCAAATGTTGATTTATTTAATTTCAAATTATGCATCAAATTTTCAATGTTTAATTTTAAAATTCTTATCGAAATCTTTTAATTTTGTAACAGTCTCATTTCTTTAAATTTTTGAAAAAAAATTTTAAACTATTCCTTTAAACTATTATCCACTGCAGTTTTTTTTGTCTTAAATGTGCATTGATAATAATGATGTTTCTTAAAACAAAATACATATAAAATCTAAGTCATTGAAGTGTCTATTTTTTAATATGGCACTTTATCTAATGATATCCTCGTTTAAGAGTATTATTTAAAAAAAACATTTATTGAATTTATTGTACATAATACTATAATCGCGAACGCATAGAATATTCATTTCATTTTTATCATGTTAGCCATATACTGTATGTTTAGTAAAGAAATTATTTCTCATAATATTAGTAAGAAATTCAATTCTGAGAAATTACCATTCTGTTTATCGAAATATGTTATCTGTATTTACTAAATATGCAGTTAAATTTAAATACATTAAAACGAATTAGTTATTAAACTGATTGGTACAATAGGTGAATATTTTAAAAGATTGACATAATTTAAATACATTTAAAATACCTAAAATTTTTAAATAGATTTTGATAGCATCTGTTATTATGTAAGAAATGAAATAGCAAACTCACCTCGGCAAGGTTTTATAGATTATAAAATGAGGTGAATGAAAAACAATGAAGTGTATAAGAATGTTAGAAAAAAACATTCAACTAAGTAATCAGCAATTTTATATTAAATTGTTTACTTAATGATTAATATAATTACTTATTTTTGTTTTTTATAAATTGTACAAAGTAAGAAACGAAATAAAACATATGTGTTTGTAAAAAAAATAATCTTATTGTAGTAGGTGTGACTTACATAATTTTGATTTAAAAATTTATACATTATAACACAAACCTAATAAAAGGTATTTGTTTCTTCGTAACATGTAACATTGTTAGAAACATATATATCACTTCTATGTGAAACATTTACGAAAAAAAAATAAAGGTTGCATTAGCAAAGAAGTTTGAGGAACATTTTGTTTTTGAGGAACACCCTTATCAAAAACTCATATAGCTACAGAAAACAAAATAACAAGCCCTCGTAACGAGTTCGCCTTAACTATCAATCAATTGCGTAAGTTCCAGAGATTGATCTAGACAAAGTCAAACACTGCAGCCGAAGGGATCTTACGATCAGTGACGAAACTGTTTGACATACGAAGAAAAATGTCTTTAATGTTCTTCTGGTTTGAAGTGCATGTGATTGAGTGAAATATGAATGCATATTGATTGATTCATCATGATCTGTCTCTCTCTGTAAGAAAGAACTTTCTAAACATAAGTTAACAGCTAGATATTTAAGAATTATAAGTGGAAAGTGTTGAGAATTGTACTTAAGTCTACTGAGTACCCTACAAATCTCAAATATACCAATTATTATTATTATTGCATTTTCTTATGGTCCATAAAAACTTCGGCTTCCTTTTAAAGCATTTTTCTGCTCTTAAATTGAAGTAATTAAAAAACATTTTTGAGTACAATCAAATCTTTCAGTGTGAAATGATTATTAATTTCTATTTTCCTTACTAAAGTAATTCCTGTTTGATTATGTTTTGAGTTCTCCTATTTACTTAATTAAGATTGATTTTAAGGTTTATTTTTGTTTTTAAAAAATAGCTTATACATAATTTAGAAACTTTATCATGAAATTTTTCCAGTTGAGATAATACCATGGCCGAAACATTCTCATGTTGCTTCGAGAATCGATAATTCGAAAGGAAGGAATACTACTGAAAATGATAAATCTAAAAACGCCCTCAGTTGATAATGCAATTAGACTTCCACGCGCGAATGCAAGTACAAGATAAAACTAAATATTTCCATCATGTACCAAACTAAATAATAGTAAACATACTGTTGTATTATATTATAGTATTTTAAAGTTTTGCAACTAATACTATAACTTGCTTAAATGCCCCAATTTAAAACTGAAAAAAGAATTAAATTTTATGTACTAACCTGGCGATTTTTAGCTTAAGTTAGTGACATTATTATTGTGTACATAAATGCTTTGTGTTTCGAAACTTTTGCGAAAATAATAGGTTAATGTTATATTTAATGTAGAAAATACATTGAGAAATAACACATTATAAAATTAGATCTTTACAGGCATTATAAGATTTTGTTTCATGCCCTTACAAACTTAAAATGTGTTTTTCTCAGAATTTTAATTTTGAGGCTGTAACTGTTTTCTAAGCCGTAAGGATTTTTTTCTGTTCATGATAGAACTTTGAAATTTTTGTATGTATTTTCAAACGTATGCTTTATAAAAGTTAGTATGTATTTAGGTCTGAGATCTGTAGTAGATTTTTTAAAAAAAATGACGAAGTTAGAATTTTAAAAATTTCATGTTTTTCCCAGATTTAGCAAGAAAAATAATTATTAAAAATCAACAAGGGAACAGATTTTCAAATCCATTCACACTTTTGTTAAAAATAATCCAAGAAACATAAATAATTTAAATAGACTGAGAAATTTTTTAAATTGAACATTTAAAAAGGATTTGAGAAAAAACTTCAAAACTTCTTGATTTTTTTAAAAAATTGTAAAATAATAGCTGTTTAAAAACGACTTTTTATTTACAGGAGCAGCTTAATAATATAATCTAAATATAAAAATTAAATTATTTTTACTGCTGCTCTCTCCAAAAAATTTTTTGAAAAAGTGTACTGTGTAACCTTAACTGTGTAACCTTTGAGCCTTTAACAGAAAATACTATATTATTAAAATAATTTTTTTTCATATTTAAGAAAATGGTTTAAAAAATTCAAGGGTAAAAAAGTAATAAAATTTGAAAAATCAACAATGTTCAGTAATAACCCTAACTTACACGATAGGTGGGAATGAGTGATAAACGCGTAATTCGGAGTATAATTTCATTATTATATAGCATTTAAATACGTGTAAATTCTTTTTATTTGGGATGAGAACGACAAAAAATAAAAATTAAGAGCAAAAAGGGGGAAAAAACTCATAAGTACGATAGAAGTAAAAACATCAAATTTTATAATGTTATTTCAGGGATTAGTAAGGGGAATAAAAAAAGAGAGGATATTAGTATTGTCATAATTCCTACGTCTGTACTCATGAAGTAGTATTTTTTGCGAAATATTCAATAATATTTGTGAATTAATTGTATTCTAAGAAGGAAACAATAGGTTTATGGTTGCGGAAATAGGTTATAAATACTTTAGATTCAAAATTATTTAAATATCTAAGAATAAGCTCCGTCAAGCATTGTTCCGTGCTTCGCAGTGCTTTCATTTGGATTATATGACATAATTAAATTGAATTTTGATTATAAAAGAATCTACTAAAGTTTTTGAGTTGTCTTTTGAAGTAATCTACGTTAAAATTCCCACTTTAAATCAGTGGTAATGTATTCAGAAGTGCCTATCCAGCTTTATGAATTTTGGCTGTACTTTAACAATATTCAATTATATCTATGAGTTAATTTAAGCCAAGAGATAGTAAGACAAGTAGTTGATTGGAAGAGAGGAATCTAGGTCAAAACCTTTAAAAAGGGATTCAATCAGAAGATTTATATCACATAATCTCTAGTTTATACTAGCTGTTTTGTCATTGTATGGCAGTTTTGTACAAATATATCCGTTGCTGCTTCAAGGTAAGTCTTCTTAATAATATTTTGTCTTTTTGTATTTAAATTATTTAATGTAATTTTTTCTTAATACTTTTAAACTTAATTGAGTTATTTTAAATTCTTAATTGTTTTAATTTTATTTTTAGACACTAAGTATATCTAAGTAATTGCGTGATTAATACAACTATTTGTTCATTGCTATTCCGATTTTCTTAAAAAATGGATTTTTATTCTTAAATTCTGCAATAATGCTAATGATAAATTCTATTTTCTTAGTTCTATACAAACTTGTCCTTTTTATACATTTTAAGTTCAATTTTAGCGTAGGATTTCTATCTCTTTCTAAGCCTATTTTTTTAAAAAATGTTACATGTTTTATTTTCATGCTTCTACTAGGATTAGAAAGCATCCCGCAATTCATTTTCGTAGAAAGTGGTGGTGAGGAGGGGAGCCTCCCTTAAATTGAAGCTAGTAACTTCACTTTCTCAGCGTATTGGTGGGAGGAGGGGGACAAACTACCGCGTTTCAAGTCGTTTCAGAGATGGAGGGGGGGACGTCTCTCCTTTGGTCACATGATTTCTTTTTAGGGGTGTGCATTACGTGAACGATCTTGCCCGAGCACGATTTTCGACTGAAGACGAAAAAAGCCAAATGAGCGTTACAAAGCCGAATCTGACACATCACTCAAGTTCACACTCCAGCAAAACTCGCATCGAGAAGTTATCATTTCAAAAGTTTAATAAAATCCCAGGTAACACAAATATAAAATCGCAAACCGAAGTTATTTTGATGTAAATAGTTTCATAAATTCTAACAAGTAGTCTGCAAGCTCAAAGATTTTTTTTTCACCTACAAAAATTTCTCGTAGCATTTTAATAGTTTCTTTTATTCCTTGTTTTGTTGGAAAAATGCTCTCTTCGTTCAAGTGTGTATTTTTTAAAATTTGCAAACCTTTTCCAATTAGACTGAGGCCTTATGGCATTCGATCTTCTGATTGAACTGGGTCTATAATAGACTTAAGATCTTCAATGTCTTGCTCTTGCATTTCTATGAGCTCAACCATTGTAGCTTCTGAATGTGGGAATCCAGTAGTTCTTCAATATCATCACTATCCACTTTTAAATTTCTTTTCCCTGGCAAGATTGCAAATTTCTTCTATCAAATTACCAATTTTATGAGGCTCAGAAACTGATTCCGCCTAAATTTCAGTGATGAAGGATAAAAAAGAGGAATCGACTAGATTTGAAAATAGCGTAATTCTGAATTCGCGTTTGTCGAGGTTGTAAAAATATTGTGCAAATTCTCTTTTGCTACTTAACATCATTTTACAAATATAACGATGTTAATTAAATTAGAAAAAAACATACATTTTTCTCTTTCATAAACCAGTTGCACCACACATTGAGTCAAATGAATACAAGGTAGTAAGATAATATTTAAAAAAATGTTTAATTATATATATATTTCAAAAATATTAAATTTGTACAAAAGAGTGAAATTTTTTTCATGAAATATCAGTTTCAAATGTGAAATTCATTTGTGAAATGTTAAAATTAATTTGTTAAAAGTGAAGAATTTGAATTATAAAATGATAAAGCTTGAGTAAACATTATTGGTAACAAAAAACAATAGTCTTGCTCTAAAAATATACAATTAATTCATTAAGGTCATTTTGATGAAATTCACTTAAAATATAAAATACAAAAATAGTTTGGATTTGTAATAAAAAAGTTAGCTTTTCCAGACAAAATTAATTTATAAGTGTTCCGTAAAACCAGTGATATTGCTTCTACTTCTTATTATGAAACAAATTTAGCAATCTGAGCAACAACCTGAGAAATTTGAAAGAGTAAAATTTTCAATTATGTAACCTTCAGTACTTTTTTATGTATTTATTTAACATAGCAAATAATTAAGTACATTTTTACAGTAAGTTTAAACAGGCGATAGTTACAGTAATTTATTAATAAAAGTTCGTAATTATATAACCAAAGATTAAATTCAGTGGGGAATTTACGTTGTATCAAATGTTTTTTCTTGTCTTCATATCATACTCATCAACCTTACCAGGTGTTGAGAAAGGATTATTTAATTTCTAATATGAAATTTGATACAAATAAATACCATTTCTGCAAAAATATGTGTAATCACTTAACCCAAAGAAACGCAAAAAATATAATTTTCTTTAAATATTTTGGTTAAAAGAATAAAATTTTAAATTAATCATATATAGTGCATCATTCCTTCAATTCCAATCATAGTTTAGGATGCATACTGTAAATTAAAAACAACATATATATATATATATATATATATATATATATATATATATTTCTGGAAACTCATTTGATAAAAGGAGATTTTGTATATAAGTACGTCTAGACATACGGTAAACATCAAGCTATTTTTTTACTATTATTTATCGATATAATACGTATTATGAACTGGAAACATTAGACTGCAGTGATAAAGAATACTTAAAAAATTCACATTGTATATAAATGTTTCTAAAGGCAATATCTTAACAAATATTTAGTGTGACCTTGATCATTTACTTAACATTTACTGCTTTTAATGCATTACACTTTATGCAATGTATGAATGAAGGGTAAACATGCAAAGACTTTAGAATATTTTATGATCCTTTAGTTATTTATGTCTCTGCCATTCTATGTCTCTAGTTCTGTCTTAATTGAAATTAGTGGAAAAGTTGCTCATTGTATTACTTAGTACATTTTTTTAAGAAGAAGACACATTTAATTTTTGCAGTTCTTTTCTCAGTTGTAAAAACTTCGTATCAAAATTAATAGCTCAAAAAACGATAAATGATGACACATTTTATTAAAAAATTTTAGAAAGAAAATTATCCTTTTAAGAAGGATTCTTTTGTAATTAAGTGGTTTGGATTAGATATAGATTCATCCATGAAGGCTATGGACCAAATTTTACACAAAATCAGTTATTAGATTCCAGAAGATTTTTCAAATCCATTTTAAGGCAATAGACCTTAGGCGGCGAAAAAAAATGTTGTTTTAAGGTAATGTTATTTCCCTAATTTGACGAAAGATTACATGAATTTTGCAGAAACTTCGTAGACAAAACCGATACCATATTAGGTCAAATACCATATCATATCATTTAGATATCATATCAAAGAGTATCTCACTGGTTGATTTAACCAACAGTCCCACTTTATCAACTTCAGAAGGATATGTCAAAGAAAGCATCAGGAAAAGTATCCAACATTTTCAAGTTCACAGAAATGATAAATTTAAATAACTCACAATAATGAAGGTATTATTTCACTACTTGCATACCATTCTAAGTACTACCTCCTAGATTTCATATGGGAGCAAACAAATGCAACATTATTAAATGCAGCTGGTTGAAAGAGTTTCTTAAAGAAATCAGTTGGTTAAAAGAAAAGAATTGAAGTTTGCTCTATTCATTTGGGAAATAAATTATGATTTAATAATCAGGATTGGGCTTTACGTTGTGAAATATAACTTAACAATTATAAAAGAAAATTTATTTCAATTATTTGATTAATCTTGGTCTGAATTTAATTACTAGATAACTACGAAAATTTTTTCCATTTAATTGTTTATGTAATGTGTTTATTTTAAAATTATAACCGTTTCAGTTTTACTCCATCTGTAGGAAAATTTCCTATCAAATAATTTACAGTTAAATTTGTTTGAAATATAATACGTATTAAAAATGTATAGAATATATAATGTTTTGCCAGGAATTACATATTGTCTCCCATTTTCACTGTTAAATAAAAAATTGTGAGAAAACATGTCAGTTATTTGTAAATGTTTTAAATTGTTTTTAGCATGTATGTAAATTTGTACGTTTTAATGAAATACTGTAATGTTTATTTGAAATTGTTCAATACATTTAGAGAAACAACTGACAAGTCCTTTTTTCAATTCCTACTATTAGCTCACACTCTCCATATATTTATTTTTTATTTATCTTTGTGGAATTTTCAATGGTTAATAAAATACATTTTAAAGTGCTCCATTGAGCTGAAATTTTATATACATGATTGTTTTGGATGACAATACAGTAATTTAATTATAATTAATAAAAATTAATTGATTAAAACTAATTATTTAAAGAATTATAAATACAGCCAAGTTGGCATTATTTTGGGTGACTTAGCGACCATTTTGGCGACTTGTGTCAAAACTTGAAAAGAATTTTTTTTTACATTTTAAAACTCTTATTTGAGCTGAAACATTCTATACAACATTGTTTTGGGTAAAAGTACGATAATTTGATCATAATTAATTAAAATTAATTGAATGAAACTAATTTATTGAAGAAGTTTAGATACAGCCACGTTGCTTTCATTTTTAGCGACTTGGCTCAAAACTTTAAAAGATTTTTTTTCTCACATTTTAAAGCATTCAGTTGAACTGAAATTTTATAGACACGATTGTTTTGGATGACAATACGATACTTTAATGATAATTAATAAAAATTAATTACCACTTAATGTTGTGATTCTGTCCTATGTATATACATATTTATATTAATTGAAACTATTTAATAAAAAGTCACTAAAATAAAATTATTCTTTTTTGATTTAAGTAGGAATTGACTTTTTTTTTTTTTTTTTATATTACTTGCTGGTGTTTGTATTAAGGTTCGTCCCGAAGGGGTTAAGAAAGGGGTTTGTGTGTGTATGTGCAAAGTCACCAATAGCCGCGATACGAGGGAAATATTGAAAACCCTTCTTGCTCATGCTTAGAAAACAATTACTGCATTTGGTGACATCTTTTGGTTCGGCAAAGTTTATGAACGGACTTTGATGAAATCGACTCCGAGGCGCATGTTCAAAAATTCAAGTTATGTGCTTTTTAAATCAAGAGGTGAAGGCTATAAAACTGTTGAAAGCTTATTTCTAAGACTAAGATACTAATCATTTTAAAATATATACTAATATATAGTTATGCGTTATCATGAAATACCCAGCAAAGCGGGTTGATTGATTGATTGATTATTAACGTCGCACTGTTTAGCTACACGAGGGCTTTTGGCGACGGACCACGTAATTTTGAACCATGGTCAAGTGACGTGGACGACACCTGAGCTGGCACCTCCCTCTCCTAACTACCACACCACACCAACGGGAGGACGTTTCAGCTCAGTTTCTTATGTGACTCGTGGAACCCTTGGGAATGCTTTGTGGAACCCCAGGGTTTCGTGGAACACAGTTTGAAGACCACTGTGCTAATCGTTCTACTTGTAAAATTTCAAACTTAATATGTTTGGGTAGAGATATTAAATCCTTAAGTTCTTAAAACAGTTTTCAAAATTAAAAATAATATTATTACCTGTATTTTTAAATCAAGCGCAATTTATTTACTTATGAGCCTTATTATTGTTGGAAAATACGTAATATTTTTAAATGAAACATTTTGCGGAAAGCAAAAGCTAGAAGCAGCGAAGTGCATGAATTAATTGGTTGTGGAAACATGTGATTACACACATTTATATATATATATAAATATATATATATATATATATATATTACGTGACTTTGACGTCACATGAATTTATAATCTGATCGGCTGGATTGATTGATTGAATATTAACGTCGCACTGTTCAGCTACACGAGGGCTTTTGGCAACGGACCACGTAATTTTGAACCATGGTCAGGTGACGTGGACGACAACTGAGCTGGCACCCCCCTCTCCTAACTACAACATACCACCAACGGGGGGGGGTTCCAGCTCTCGACAGAATTAACGTGCATCGCTGCCCTACACGGCGGGTCTTTAGTGGTACTGGGCTCGAACTCGTGACAAGGCAAGCCACGGTCCGATACCTATACCACTCGGCTACCGCGGCCACCTCAGCGAAGCGGGAGGGTAACGTTTGGTTAAAAGTATATATATTTATAAAATAATTATATTGTAAAAAATCATAAATACCTATACAATGTTATTCAAAACATTTAGGAAAACAATAGTTCTATCATAAATATTTTAAATTAAATGTATTAATTATATTAAATAAGAAATTAAGCACGCATGTAATAAAATATCATGCACATAATACAAAACCTTTATTTTTTTCAGTTTCAGCTTACTGTTCACCGCGAAATTGGTATAAACGTTCAGAAACTGTTTTTGATAACTCTCAAAAGCTTACTTCGAAAACTTAGATACCAATAATTTTAAAATATATACTTATATGTAATTATACATTAACGTGAAATACCCAAAGAAGTGGGTAGGTTACGTTTAGTTAAATATATAAAGTAAGTATATTGCAAAATATTATATATAATAATAAAATGCTTTAAAAAAATTTAAGAAAACGATAATTCTATTATAAGTGCTTTAAATGAAACATATTTATTAGATTAAATGGGAAATTAAATGCATGAAATAAAATATCAATCATATAATTCAAAGCCTTTATTTTTTCCAGTTACAGCTCACTATTCACCATAAGGTTCATAGAAACGTTATCAACACGTTTGAATTTTGCACATATTCATATTATTATGTATAATATATTCTTATCTTAGATTACATAATCGAAATAAAATAATTTGATTAGCGGATTTTAATATATGGTATAAATTTTACAGCAATATGAAGAATATCAAATGCTAAGGAAATATTCCAGAATTTCCCGGTTTTGAATGTGCATGAATATTAGTCAATGAAAAAATTTATTTGCAGACATGATCCTTTATAGGTAGCAATGAATAAAAATAGGATTATTTATATTTGAGTAGTTTATTGTTAAGCTTAATTGAATGCTAGGATAATTTTCCATCATCTAATTTGAAAAAATATTCAATGAAATATGAAAAATAATGAGAATATCAAAAGAGTTTGGTACAGAAATAGCTTTTTAATTTGACATCGAAAGCTGCATTGAGGATTAGTCGAATAATATTACAACTACACATTTATAAAGAAGTATTATTTACATTTAAAACCCATTTGTAGTAAAATACATAACTTTTTCAGTGAAATTTATAATGTGTGTGTGTTTGATGTAATAAACTTAATAGAGTTACTTTTTATGTACAAGCAGTAGGCTTTTTGTTTAATCAATAATACCCATTTAATTTTTTAATGGGATTTGCCTATCTATCTAAATACGATTTTTCTTCATTTTTTTATCGAAAGAGATTTACATTTATTTATAACATTTTTATTCAAACAAATTTTTCTTTTGTTTGTGAGAATAGAAATTTATGTATTAGTTTTGAATTACTTTTACTTCAGGCTTATAATTTAATTAAAACTTAGAGTTCACGTGTCCCAGATTCCCAGGTGTTTTAATAAGATCATAAAACGACGAAACTTTTGAATTTAGTGGTTTTATGACACAAGAAATTCAAAAATAAAAAATTTTCAAGTGCTCTCATTTTACGAGATTTGGTATTTAAACTAATTTTTAATAATGAAATCAAACACGTGAAAAACACGTTTTATAGTTTAATAAATTTTATTAGTTGAGCTACTTAATTAATCCGATTTCTCATAAGTTATTTCCATTCAAGACCTTAAAACTGATACATAATTAGTTGTGATTTGAGAAAAGGGGTTTTTTTTAATTACTTAACTCTACATAAGACAACTACATTAATATTATTTGTTTTAAATTCTAACAATGTGATATATGAATGAATTTCTATAGATTTTATTTTTTTAATGTTATGTAGAGATATTTCTCTGATTAATTAATATATTTCATTAAAAAAATTGATAAAAAAATATAAATACTCCTCAACAATTTAAAACGTTTCATCTCAATACAAAATAATTATGTACGTATATTATAATAACTATACGTTTGTTTACCTATGAATACATCCAAAAATAAGCAGTCGTTTCAATAGCTAACTGTAAGAATTTTTTCATTCAGTATTTAAAAAAAACGGATATAAATTAATATTTTTTTATAAAAAAAATTAAAGCTGTATTGGTTTTTTATTATTCATTACAAAATCAATTATTTAATAAAAAAATTCATAAATTTTCTCTTTTATTGTGAATGAAACAGGAGTAACTTTGTAAATTATTAAACTTAAATGGAAATTTGAAAGAAAAAAAAGATCTTATCCCGAAGGAAAAAGGAGTTTTATACTTGCAAAAGCCCGTACAATGCCGGGCTGAACAAAGGGAAAAGGAAAAAAATGGAAAAAGCAAACTCTGACAAAGAAAAGCCTATTTGACAAAAATAGAAGTGGAAGAATTTTCGGAAAAGGGAATTTAAAAGACAAAAATATAGAAATCACTCACATCACGCATGACACACACACCTAGAGCTGCTTGCGTCCAGAAAAAAAAGGGTAAACTTCCACGGGGATATAGTTATACTTACGGATAAAGACCGTGCAACGTCGTTCTAAATGGAGAGGAAACAGAACCGTACACCGCGGTAAAAAGGTGGAAGAAACTTCGAAAAAGAGAATTTTAATGATATTAATACAGAAATCACACAGACATCAAGAAGTGCTGACACTGAGAGGGAAAAAGAAAACTTTCCATGGCAAAAAGCTATACACACTTTAAGAAGCCCGTGCAATGCCGGGCTATGCAGCCAGTTTTATGATAAAAACTGTACTATTCACAAACAATGTCACCCATTACATTACAAAGGCATTTCAATGGGAACTTGGCAAAATATTGGAGATACAACCAAGTAGGCATTATTTTTGGTGACTAAACTTGGTGACCATTCTGGTGAATGGGAAACCATGTGGATGCTTCTGGAAATCAATGGAGATATCAAAACATAGTGACCTTTCACCGTAATAGGATTATTCGAGAAAGCGATGGATAGTAATAGACTATAACTAGTAGTAGCTCACTGAAACCGAGTCAGCATTAATTTAAATGTGGAAGACTTTACTTTCATTGATTGAGTGATTTCTTGCGGATAATCTTTATCATTGTGTACTTGTATTTTTAGACACGGATAGTTGTGTTGGAGAGCTGCCAAAAGTGTGAAAACCTTCCGTAATTTATTGTGCGAATTTTACTACTATATCCTGCACTTTAAGGATCGTTTTTCTACAATAAATTTCCTCGCTCTTAAAAAAAATTGTTTTGCTCTTTGGAACTGACAGCATAAAGTCCACAAACCCCGATCTACGCATCAATATATTGTTACGAATTTTGTGTAAAATAGTGTAAATTATTTGTATTAGGATGTGTATAATGCCTTTATCTTACTCTAAATTAGATTTAATCTGCGTTAAAGTTGTAATATTCGCAAGCAACGCCACCCCTTAAGTTATAATGGTGATTCAGTGGGAACTTAGCGAAATTTTGGTGATAGAGCCAAGTTGGAGACATTTTTGGCAAACAATTTGGTGACCATTTTTGGCGAGTTCAGGACCCTCTGGATTCTTTTAGAAATTAGCGGAGAAACCCACTAATTTCAAGACTATGACGCAAGCGGATCTTTCTTGAATTATCCGCGAGGTATATAAATAGAGAGATGTTCGCCGAAAAACAGTCAGTCTCGTTTTGACTAGCCATCAGTTAGTATTGCTCTGATTGTTGAAATGATTACTTCGGCTGTTGAGCTATTGCTTGTGAATAATCTTTTATATAAGTGTGTTTTAGACACCGATAATTGTGTCTGAGTGGTGTTGAAGGTCTGAAGACCTTCTGAGATTTATTCTGCGAATATGGTTCTGAATCTTGTATTTTGAGGATTGGACTTTCGACAGTAAATTCTCATTGATCTTAATGAACTGTCTCGTTCTTTGCGACTGATTTGCATAAAATCCTTGAATCTACGTAATAATATTTTTTAAAAATACATCTACCTTTAACGTAAAATAAAAGAAAAGAAGAAAAAGGTTTTGAAAAAAATGAGGGGGGGGGGGCGGAAATAATTGCCAAAGGAAGAGTTTAAAGATTAAAAGATCCTGGGAAAGATTTTAATTAAGATCCTTTTTCATTAACGTCCTTTAATACACATCTTGTTTTCCTTAGTAAACATGTTTTTCCAATCTTTTTTACATGTGCTTTAAATTTTTTAAATACCTTCCATATGGATTATAATACTTTATTTTTTCTACTTTATGTTTAAAAGTAAGATTTATGTAACTTTTTTGTGTTATGAAGTGTTATTTTTTTAAGAAGTGAATAATTGATTTTTTCTCATAAACACTTTTAACTATCCATTGAAACACTGTCATATTGTTAATGATTACCTACTTAAGCTTTTGACACATATTTTGGATCATAAAAAGCTGTGTCTATGACTAATTTTAGTATAAAAGTCAATCTTTCTTTGTAAACAATTTTGAAGTTCGGTTGATTCTTTTCTATATATATACTGCAATGTGTTTCTAAAAATGTGGGGCGTGATAACTCTACGAGAGGGGTGCGCGCATATTGAAAAGTCTAAAATAAAAGATTATTTTAAGAAATTACTAATTTATTGAAAGAAAACAAAATGCATTCTGACATAAAAAAATACACATGTTTACTGATATAATATACTTATAAATGTATCAGCTCTACACAATGTATTTGATAATTAATTTAACAATACTAAGTTAAGAAGAAGTTTCATAATTATCAGTGATCCCATTGTCTTGTCACAAATAAAAAAATATATACAAAAAATAACACTTATCTTGATAATTTGTTCGGTTTATATTTAATGCTTTACCTGTCGATTAAATGTTATGCCTTTCGCCCCAGATGCCACCGGACACACTGTAAAGGTCTTTTTATTGCATTTCATAGCCTTTGGAATAAAGTTATCAGAAAAAATCATATTTCGGAGAGACGTATATATATCTGGGGAAAGTAACGCTTTGGCTGAGTGAGACGTTTATACACGCCAGTGGCACTTAAGAGATTTAAGTCTCATTCAGCTTTAGCGTCAAAGTATAGTATAATTGAATTCAATACATTGCTATTGTATGGAGGGGGTGCGATGGAAATTATAATTGAGTATTGGCTCGCAAGAATAAAAAGTTTGAGAAGCACTGATATACAGTGTTATTACTTTTTTAAACTGACACTGCTCAGGACTATATGGAACTCTATTTAACAACCGCAATAAACCGTCAAACATGCTACATGAACTAATGATGACGTGGAAAGTAACATTCCGTGTAAAAAGAATTAGTTCCAAAAATCAGTGACAGGGTATTTATAGTTCTGTACAATGCAAAAATTTTTCTTTAAAGAAATAAAAATAAAAAATAATGATAATAATAGCACATCCAAATAATAGTAAAATATTAAAATTAATTCACTTCTCCGGCTAGGAATTTGACCTCTGTTCTTAGAGACTACACCGGTGGTATTCAAATTTCTTAATTCACAGAACACTAAGAACTAGAAGATGTTTTTGTGGAATTTTATTCCACACACATACTTAGAAGAATATATCTTAAAATAATATTTAAAGTAGATCAACATGTTACAGGTGCCTTAAGTAAAGACAATAAAAAAAGTATTGCATTTATTATTAAAAATTTTTATCTACTTTTAATGTAATTTACTCATTAATAGTATTAATCTGTGATCTATGTGCATAATTTCCCCATTTTTTTCTCATGCATTCATTTTTTTTTTACCCGAACTGTCGAATTTTAGATCTATTGAGATTAACTGTGATCACATTACATATTCTGATTTTGATTTGTCTCTATACTTTGTTTTTGTAGCCACTTAAGTTGAGAAATATTTTTCCTTATACACATTATTCTGAATGGTATTAAAATGCTTAGAGAAATACCGAGTATTTTGCATAAAAAAGATTGAACATAAAGTTTAGGAGCTGTTCTTGCTTAAATTAAAATATTTTTAACATCGTATCTGTTGACAAGTTGTTATATTTACTTTATTGTAGATGTTTTTTCTCAAAAATGCAAAAAAAAAAAAAAAAAAAAA
>BMAV01017399.1:0-30941 GCA_019973955.1 Trichonephila inaurata madagascariensis | reverse complement strand
AATCAATGCTCTATAATTCAAATATTTTACCTTTAATATCAATCTCATCTGTCTTGAGTATATCTCCGCTCCTTCTCTCTCTCAAGCTAGAAAATCTCGCCTATTTATTGTAAGTTAATTTGCATATCATGATTCTCTTCTTACGAAGGGTTGGTTGTAAATAACGCGAATCGATAGCCCCAAAGATTTCCCATGGGGATTAGCTGGAAGATCGCGTATAGATCCGCCACACCTCTTACCTTACAATCCTCTTATATCTGCCCCTTTTCACAAGCAAAAACCAATTTAAATCTTTTACAACCTTGTAACAAAAAGAAGGCAGCTGCACTGCTCAAGCAGAAAGACATTCACACTATCGAGGAGCTTTTGAATTCAGCCTAAAACCAATTAATTGTCTATACGGATGGATATTCCGACTCTCGATATTCACCCAAAGGATAAACTTGAATTCTTTAGAATTCCCAGGGGTAAAATTTCCTCAAATCTTACGTGTGAGTTTATGGCCATCAAAATAGCTCTGGATAACTGCTATGACAGAGAAATTGAAAGTTCCAGTGGCATTTTATTGTTCTAGGACTCTAGATTCGTGCTCCAGGTGATCAAGAGGGGCAACTCTCAACTGATACAGGATATAATTTCCTTTATTAAAAGCGTAGTTGAATCCCAGAGAGCTTTCACTTTGCAATGGATACAGGCCCACGTAGACATCTTCGGTATTGAGCAGGCTGAAAACCTTGCCAAGAAGACTTGAAATTCCTCTCAATTTTCCCAACAGCCTTACCCTTACTAATGCTGATGCAATAACCAGACGTAAACTCTCATCCCATACAGTTAGAAAGCACTTCACACACATTCCAGATCTTAATCGTAACCGTGTAATTTCAACCATCATACCCAGACTACGTACCAGATGCTTTAAAGGGATGAAAATATCTCCGGATGTCCAAAAAAGTTATAACACTTGTCCTGACATTCAACTTTCTCCTAAGCATATTTTAACTGTCCATCTATACTTGCTAAACTTCACAACATAGACCTAAGCCCCTAAGGACCATCAATTGCTTTATTCGCCAAAAGTCATCGATATAGCAAGGGCGAGCAAGCTATGGACGCCTTAGGTGTCATTTAATTTCCACTGCATGGGCAAGACAACTACAACCACATAGGAAAACATATTTTATGCGTTGCAAAAGAGCAATTCAAAATAATATGCAGTAATAAATAATAACAATATTTAAAATAACTTTTCCGTATCATAAAGCAAACTAAACATGCATTTAATAAATTATATACAATTTAGACAGGGAGTCTATAATATGAACATAACATTTTAAGGTATCCGACTACGTTCGGAACCGTGATTTTAAAAAGCGCATAAATGGATAATTTTCATGATATTTAGTGTCACTCAGATTAGAATACATGCATAAAATTGTTTTAAGGATATATTGTATTAATTAAATACAATATTTTGGCAAAAAAATAAACTTAGAATAATCTTTTTTCAAATTGTGTTCTCCTTTTGTGAAAAAGGCTTCTATTATACTAATATATAATAATATTTTGCCTGTATATAGCTCAGATCTCTCTACAGAGGCTCAACTAGAATTTTTGGAAAACTCACATTATTTTCCGATTCAGCACCAATTGAAATAATTATTGCGTTTTTTTCTTAAAATTTCTCCCCTCTGTTGTTGTAAAATATGGATAAACCCACTTCTAAGCTATATATTTGAAAGATTCTAGTTGAGCCTCTGTAGAGAGGTCTGAGCTATATACAGGCAAAATATTACTATAATAGAAGCATTTTTCACAAAAGGAGAATATTTTGAAAATGGGTCATTCTATGTACATTTTTTATCAAAATATTGTACTTAAATAATTTTTTTATTGTATTACTATTCTTAAGACAATTTTATATCCATTTTCTAATTTAAGTGACACTAAATATCATAAATATTATCCATTTATACGCTTTTGCAAAATCACGGTTCCGAATGTAGTCGGATACCTTAAAAAAGGAAGGAGAGGAATATTTTTGATAAATGTATGTTTCAATCGAGTTGCATTTATAAATTATCTGCCTATGTAAATCCCCTGAAATTATTATTCATAAAAATCTTTATTATAATCCTAATGACTGTGCCTTGAATTATTTATTCATTTGAAAATCATTTATTTAAATTTAGCACAATATTTGTCAGATAGTATGTAGAAACTACCAAAAAACGATGATTTCATTGGGAACACAATAAGAATATTAAAATGATCTCCTTCGAACTTGTGCCAACCATAATGAAAATGCTTTTTACATTATATATGAAGGAAATGCTTCGTTAAAGAAGTGTTTTAAACATATCATTAAGTACTAATAATAGAGTCGGAGTATTACCGTATTTACTGGAATCCAAGCCTTTAGCTGCTCTCAAGCTATACCACAAACTCCCCTGAAAATGTTTCTATGAGAAAATGTTGTTATCGATTCTAAGCTACGCCCTCGTTTTGAGAAATCAGAAATAAATAATTAGTTTATTTGACCAATATTAAAATTGTCAATAATTGACCAATATCCAATAATTGTTTAATTGACCAATATCCCATTGTCACTACTGACTTTGGAATAGGTGCCGGGGTCACTCTTTTGTCACATGGTGTCATTTTCCATGCCATCCAGTGCATTTTTCATGCAACATTCTAACCAAAAATGCATTATAGAATTATTAAAGATTTTTGTAGAATTATTAAAGATTGTTGACTGTTTACTAGCAAACATTTATCGTTTTGTTTACGCCATCGACGCATATTTGTTTCATCCGTGTCAAATTTTCAGCGGCCGCTACTCTGTTACCATTTTTTGCAGTATATAAAATTGCTCCCCTTTTTATACAAAATAAAAAATTGTGTGTTGGCTCCGACGCACGACTGGAGTTTACTCCTTATGAATGATTGTCTTTTAGTAGGCAAACGGAGTAAATAAACGCATCTCATATAGTACTGAAACCGTGCATGTATTTTCTTATATTATATGTTACTCACAGTACAGGAGTACATTGTTAAGAAACTTCATTTACTTCCCTTTTAAAATCACTGTGATTATTAATTACATTCTTTCGCCATTATTAACCACTGTGACAAAAGGCTTGTGGTAACTAAAGTATGATGCGTGAACGTCGATAGATACGTGATTTACAAATTGTGAAAAGATCGCGTCAATGGATGCGCAATACCTAGTCGTCTCCAGTGCTTTACCAGAAACAAAATCCGATTTAAGCTTTAATTTTAAAAATTTTACTAATTTCAAACCTTTATCTTTATTGAAATCAATATTGAAAACACCACCAATACGAGTGGAAGTACACGATACTGTTTTCCTAGTAATTTAGAACAACGTTCTGTATATGCTGATAATGTCTCATGGATATAATCTATAATGTCTGTAACATTTTGATTGACAGAAATATAAACTGTGGTGACAACAATGGGTTTGCTGCTAGGTAAAATGATTCTCACGGACATATATATCATCCAAATTAGATTTAATTTGGTTCACGTACTTGGTTTTTCATCTCACAAAATCATCATAATTGACAATAAAATTGTTTTGTGAATCGCGCACGTTTTGATAGATGGTGACCCCACCCCCACAATCAATACTTAGTCGTCTATACTGTGTTATGCGTTTAAAATTTTCAATTTCAACTAATTCCTCATTGCGAAGCTATGTTTCTGATAACATCAAAGTGTGTGCCTTTTGCACATTACTACCACGGAGATCACGTGAATGTACCATGAGACTTTGGTAGTTGAGAGAAAAGAGAACTATATCCTCTCCATTAATTTTATCTATCAAAATTGTATCAATTGTAGTTCGATGAGCAATAGAAAGCCTGTTTAGCTCATTTCGTTTTGAAAGCATCACTTCGTTGCTTTGTCTGTCGTGTAAAAACATTGAAGCATATCGGTAGGTACAATATGTCCTTCTTCATCCGTGACCCTGGATAAGGCTACGTAGACCAAAGGTTGTCAATATGCCTTGCTTTTTTTGCAAACAATTTTATCAAATGTCTCTCCTTGCGATTTGTGAATTGCCAAGTAGCAGGCTGGTTTCAATGGAAAATGATTTCTTGTAGCATGAATCTATTTCGGTTGAAAGGAACTGTTGCAGATCTACAGTTGATAGGAACCATTTCTCTACTGATTCCTTTTGAATTTGCATAACCAGCCATTTTTCTTCGTGCTTTAACGCCTACATCGTTTGAAAATAGGAGACAAACTCACCGAACTCTATTTTGATCACCCAATTCAACAATTTACCTACAACCCCATTGGCTAAGCCATGAGAAACTTCGGGTTTTGCAGCTATCACATAGAGTTTACCTACAATGAAAATTATTTCGTAGGTCATCTCCGGTGTCAATCGTATTGAGTTTATGAAGCTTCTCTCTGACAACTCTTCCTTAACCGCATTCAACTTCACATCCTGCCAAATTTAGTGAATTTCATTTGTTACAGTCAACTTCTTTGTCAAAAGAGATAAGGCATAAAGTATCGTTTGGCTCGAAAACCGGTTTTTGACACCAATTACGCTAAAACTCTATTAAGCGTAGTTTGCGAATTTTTTTTAAAGTTTTAATTTTTTTTTTTTGAGGGTTTAGTTTTTAAAACATACTTTTGAAATTCCTCACATGGATAACAAATAGCGATAATTTTAAAACAAAAATGTAAGAAGGAAAACTGCATAAATGATTTCTTGTAAAAAGGGTATTAGACGAAAAACACAAAAACTTTTTTTAAATCCGTAATTTTAAAGTAATTTTTGTCAATCTTTAAGCAAAATACGGATAACAACATTTCACATTTGGAAAAAAATGTTCCATATTATTATTTTTATAAATAATGAAGTTATTAAATGTTTAATTAAAAATTTGAGTATTTATAAAAAATCGCAAAAAAAAAAAAAAAGGTTTTCAGCATTTTTTATTTTAAATCCCTCATTCTAAAATAATAATGTATGAACCCTTTTAGTACAGAATTTCGATACATTACAATGGTAAGAAATCCGTACAGAACGATTGAAAAAGTATTTTCATAAAAACGACTCAATATTGACTCCTTTTAAAAAAAAACCGTAAGAAATGCAATTATTATTATTATTATTATTATTATTATTATGTTTGTAAAAAAGTGTATACCACATCATGGCGAAATAACTGCTCTTTCCGATTCTGGAATTACGTTTTGTCTGCTTTTAGTAATAAAAGAATAATCGTAATTAATATAAAACGTAAAAGTAGTCCTTAGTTCCGACAGCAACTTGGTGTATGCGCAGAACACAGAGTAACGCATTTTTGTTAACTCTTGAACAAATTTCACTCCTCATAATATTTCCAAACCTTTATATGAAAATTGACTCTTAAGAGGAGTCCAAAAAAGAAAAAAAAAAAAGAAAAAAACCTAAATACGGGCGGACAAAGATGTTTAGGACAGACTGAATAACTGAGGATAATTCCTCGATGCAAGTGGCCAGAATGGACTGTTACACTTTTCCGTTTGAAAAGGGTTTGAACTCCCTTTCCACAATCCAACACATGTTTGCATTCGATTACATGCCACACCCGATTTGTAGTAGCCTTACCACTGGAAAAATTTTGTGGCTTAGATTCGAGTAAATACGGTAGTCGGCTGTGTGCCGTAATTGGTTTGTCGAGTACCTTCTGCACCCAAGGTTGCGGGTTCGACCCCTTCCCAAGTCGGTGTATTTTCATAAAGAAGTTCGACAGCGGCCATGTCGTATGATTAAACGGCATGTAAAAATTCCCTTGGAGTGCCCGTTTGGCATGGGTGCCCTCGGCAAAAATCAAATTCCTAAGTTCTATTTCGCATCGTCAGAACTCAGGTGCCTCCCTCTAGGGAGGAAACTGGGCATCAAAATTACTTGCTGCAATTGGTATCTCCTATATGGTGCCGAAATAAAAAGTGATACCAGCTCCTGGGGAATGAACTATGTCTGTAATGGTAAAAAATACCAATACGCTGCCCCATTAGAGATGAAAAAAAGTAAATACGGTAGTTAAACATGTTGGATCAATAGACCATTTGCTAAACGAGATTTATGTTTTGATTAATTGCTTGAACTGAATGAGTGTTAGTTCCTTATAATACATCTATAACAGGATAAGATTTTTTTCGTATGTGTCGGACTAATAAGTTCAAATTTTAATAAATTATGTATAAATATTATAAATATCGCGAATAACTACTATAAGATCTTTAGAAATATTTTACAGAATTTAATTAATTAAGAAATAAATTGTATCCTCTTGCCATTTTCGGGAATTTTGTGCTTAGAGTTCTAATATCTAATAATGCTTTGTTGTAAAAATACTATGATGTGACGAGTTTCTTTTTTAAAATGCATACTTATGGAAACAATTCTGTATGCATGCATCAGGTTCTCGTTTCATAGATAATGCGCAGATAAAAGAATAAAGAACGTAATTGTTATGGAATTTCAGCAGAAATATTTTATATCATTTTGTAAAGTATAGAACTCACGGAAATAGTTTACACACAGAAATTTAGTTAAAATACTTAACACTTCATCTTTCTTATCCCATCAAAAGTTTGAAAGAAATATTACAGAATAATGTTCATAATAACTCTCAAGACGCCCATTATCTTTAATTTTAATTTATTATATTTTGAACGTTATGTTCGACGAAAATAGTGTAGACAATACTGTGATCAAACTTTAGAAGTTGGGAGAAAAGGTCAATTTATGAGGTTGCGTGCCTATTAAAATATTACTGAAGTCTTCGATATTATTTTTATGTTCAGAGTAAATTGAAATATTTAGGTGAAAATTTACAGCAAAATGGATATTTACACTGTCTAGCTACCGTCTCAGTCATGCCCCACGTGACCTTATTGCCTTTAGTCTGATTTGTTATAGTAAGTCTTATAATAGTTTTAAGATGATACAGTGAGCCACTTAGTAGTTTCTGTAGCACACAGCAAAATATAAATTTCTTTCTCGGAATCTATTGAACTATTGAGAAACTTATTATGTGCATCATTTTAAAAACCAAATATATAGTTTTATCACTTAAA
The DNA here is from genome assembly GCA_019973955.1 of Trichonephila inaurata madagascariensis. NCBI lineage: Eukaryota > Metazoa > Arthropoda > Arachnida > Araneae > Nephilidae > Trichonephila > Trichonephila inaurata. Next base: position 23,831 of record BMAV01017399.1, on the reverse strand, counting down.
GTAGACCGTGTATTTATGTTTAACCCTTTATCTACCGGCGATACTTAAAAATACCACTCTTTTTATAATTATATAGAATAACCATTTTTACGAATACTCTGACAAAACTTAGCAGGAATATTCTTTGAAATCCACTCTTCCAAGATATATGGCAGCACGGAATCTATGATGAGTATCTTAGGAAGGAGAATAGTCTTAGAGCAGAAATTGCATTTTCAGCGGATTGTGAGGATTGTCATTTTTGTTCCGAAAAAATAGTTAATGTCAAAAGATAAGTGTCTTTTTTTTTCTGTATGTTAATGAAAACCTTAGAAAACGATTTAACACTTTATTTTAAGTTAACTGTCTATAAAATTAATTTTATAGTTGAATATATATCTCTCTTTAATTAATTAATTAGCTGTAACAGATTAAATTTCCCAAAGTGGAGTATTTTATTATGTATATTCCTTATTTTCAATGTAGTGATTCAAAAAAAGGTATTGGATGAAAAAAAACTGCAGTAAATCATAATGCGGTAGACAAAGGGTTAAAATAAGATCATAATTTAGAAAGGGGTTGTAAGGTTTTAAGTAATAGACATTATTATTATTTGAAGATTTTAAGCAGTTTGAGAGCCCGAAATTCAGATTTATTTTATTGAACTGAGAGTGTATGTGTAGTACTTTCACAAAGTTATAATCAAGAAATAACACGAGTAACCATGATCTCCCTGATTAATAATCAAAGTTTTATGATTTGTTAAAACTTATTTGAAAATATATAAGTTTTCAACTAATAATAAAATTAGTATTTTTACTGAATTTTTAATATTACTGGAAATTTTTCAGCATATTTTATTACAATAAATATTTTTGCGCGTGAAATATTTAAACTTTATTGTTTTAATAAAACTATGGGAAAAATTAAAAAATCATCTTCGATTATAAATTTGTCTGTTAGGATTTGATTAGAATTTTGAAATGTTTCCTTTTCTACCTTTAGGATTATAATGCTATATGCTCATTATACCTCATTGTACCCTGGGGCTGCGGTAGCCCAGTGGTCTTGGTATCGGATCATGGCAGACATGTCATGAGTTCGAGCCCATTACCACTAAAGACCCACCGTGTAGGGTAGCGATGCACGTTAAATCTGTCGAGAGCTGAAACATCCGCCCGTTGGTGTGGTGTGGTAGTTAGGAGAGGGGGGGTCAGCTTAGGTGTCGTCAACGTCACTTGAACTTGGTTCAAAATTACTTGGTTCGTCGCCAAAAGCCCTCTTGTAGCTGAACAGTTCGACGTTAATATATTCACTCACTCACTCATCTCATTTTAACCATATAGGCCATGAGTAGCCTAGTGGTTAGAGCATCGGAATCCAGACCGAAAGGCCTAAGTTCGATGCCACCGAGCACACACGAAGTACGTGCTCGTTAAATCAGTGGGTCCGAATGTCTTGTGGGCGGTCGCAGCAGATACCACGGGTGCAGGGGCCTGGAGAATATTTCCCTCCCCTCCAGTTCCATGCCTTAATTGTGGAGGTGAAGATATGTGGTGTCACCATCTATCGTAAAGAAGTCCAAACTGTCTCAGGCTCTGGCAACATTCATTCCTTCCCTAAGGGAAGGACATGGCAATAACAACAATCTCATTTTTAAATACCTCATTAATTGTTAAAAAATATATATTTTTTTTATCACGGATTAAAATTTTTATATTAGATGTTAAATGAATTGTGTGTTACACAACTTTAAAATGCCCGTCAAGATGTATAAGATGGTGTAAAATCTCCTTTTTACATTATCAACCCGAACCATTACTCAACCCGAAAAATAGCTCACCTTTAATAATTTGGTGCTTACGTCAATCAATTTTGCCAAAGAAAAGAAATGACCAATTTGGGACGGGCTCACGCGTCTTTTCTATAACATAACCTCTGGGTTCTTTGACGGCTAAGATTAATGGCAAAGCTTTTCCAACCCAAATCCATGACGTGAAATGCAAATAAGATAGCTTTTATAAGAACAGAAGTTTCAGTAAGCAGAATGGCAATTTAGGGAAAGTTATGTTTAGAAGAGATAGAAGTGTGAATTGACAGCCTATCAAAAGATTACCAAGATTTCTAGCCATTACTACAAGGTGCATACTATTGTACGCGTGCCTAAAAGTCTCTGAACAGTGATTGAACCTTAGCTTGAATCAAGGTAGGACTGATTATTTGATATTAGGTCGTAACATTATCAGAATTGAAAGTAGGCGGATAATATAATTATTTAGATAAGTGATCCAAGTTACGCGATCAGTTTTAACTACAGCTGTGTGTTTGGTTTATTCTCACTTAATATAAGTTTATCTAATTTGTTAGAAGTTTAGGTTATATTCTTAATAAAGTCATATTAAGAATTTTAAAATGTCGATTCATTTCGAGAATTCCACACCTCTAATTCACGCTGACAATCAAAGATATGGTCACCCTAGAACGACCATATCACAAATTCTAAAAAAGTCCCGAAATACTGTTCTCGTTACTATTACTGTGTTTGAACGTTCTCAGGAATAGTTTATATTATTGGCTGAATATCGTGGAATTGGGTGACATCATCTGATTTGACGAAATTGGTCGTTGGTATAATTCGTAAGTATCAATTATATTTTCTATTAAAGGCGAGCATTTTCATCACAGTTAGATAAAATCGGTATTATAGTTAACATATCAAAAATAACCAAGCCACAGTGATACCAGATTAATCGATAAAATTAACAAAATTTAATTAAATTCAAAAGAAGATTATCCACAGGGAAACTCATCTTGCTTCATTATCTGGTAAGTAATGTCTTAAATAGCTTACGTTCAAAATTTTATATTTCAATCCTATCATTATTTTTAGACATATCTGAGAAAACTTTTATAGGGATATGTATTTGTTTTTCAAGCTAATGATTCTCAACATTTCCCTGTTTATTAATTACACTTAAGTAATTAATAGAGAAACTGGTTGATATTTAAAAACTTATAAGATTTATAATAGCTAATTAATATTTATAGAAACCCAGTGGCTGAGTGGTTAGTGCATCGCTCTTCCACACCACAGGCACGAGGTTCCAATCCCGGGCTGAGCAAGGTCGGCTAAGCTTTTCATCCCTTCAGTTGAGGGGATAAATGAGAACCAAGCTTGCTTGGGAACTTAAAACTGGGGATTTCATGTAAGACTGACCACCTGACCGGAGCATCTGCTCATGCACTCAGGGCCCGAGGTCGCTTATACTAAGTTGGGAACAGTAGGCCTTGGCCCTCATGGGCTATTGCGCCACAGTGTGAAGTTAATTAATATTGTTAAAACATTTTTGTTTTATAAATATTGAAACTTTACCTTAATCTTAAACTCTTAAAATTAGATAAGAGATTTGACTTTGAATATTTCTAGAATTCTATTAAAAGAATTTACATTTCCAATTAAGAAGTTATTAAAGATCTCGTAAGGTTAGTCCTTTTTTTTATCATACCATTATTTTTTATGATTCATCGATTGTACTTCTCCCAGCCTACAACGTTAATTATTTAAGGTCGTTTTTGGAAATGTATGAAAAACTAATAATGATGATAAAATTTTTCATTTGTCTGATAGAAACATCAATTTGAAGAATCAAATGAAGATATTAACGAAGAATTATGTTCAATTTATTTTACGACAACTGTAAGAGACGGTATTGCAAATCATTAATGCTTTACCCGACAAATAGTAGCTAAAGCTTTATAAAAGCAATTCACATTGTAAAAACATTATAAAATCCGTTTGTTACAGCTTTCTAGCTCAAGGAATTTATCAATACTCGATTAGATATCCAGATATGTATCTAAGGTTTTAATGTTGAACACAATACTTTTTTTAACGTACTTTTTTTTGACGAAATAACTGTAGTTCATTTTAGTATTACTCGAACAATTCTTTATAATTTAGTTTTCTAAAGACTGGCTTTCCAATCACTTTTTGGTATATCTTATAAATAAACTTTTTAAAATAAAGAATATTAAAAAATTAAAAAAAAAATACTTTTAAATAATATATTGCTAACATGTTAAAATTTTGAAGTTTCTTCAAATATTTTGTAAAAAAGCATACCAAGATTTCATTCAAGTCTCACTAAACCCATTTTCTTTTTTTGAATTTTTTTCTAAATCATAAAAAAATACGTGCAAATTATGACGTATTTTAATTGAAAAAAATATTTATAATACACTAAAAGAGGAGTCAAAGCACTACTTTTATATACAAGCAGAAGAAATAAATTGTACAGGAATCTTTATTAACTTATACCATTTTTGATCCGTAAGATGTTTTAAAATTTATTATGAAAAAGTGCTTCATTTTTTTCCCCATTTTCAGGAATGAGTTTTTTTTCTACTTTAGAAATTGAATCTCCATGAAGATTATTTGTACTTTTGACGATTAAGTACATCTCACAAAACTGAATATTACGTGTTTTTTTTCCATTTTTTTATTTAACACTTTCTCTTTTTCCTTTGCATTTTACCATTAATATTTCAATAACATACTTCTTTCCTTTTAAACTAAAAAAAATATTTTTAATGCATTAATCCTGCTTTTTTTTCAATAAAATTCAGTTTCCCAACAAGAATGTAATCCAAAAAAGATTGAAGAGAAAAAGTCATTATCCAGCAAAGATATATTTAAAACGTTTTTTCATCTCGGCTGACTTAATTTCTATTTCTGAAAACATTTCAGCATACTAAAAAAATATATACATGTATAAAAATTCTCCCATTTATCTACTTCATTATTGCCAATTTTTTATATTTTATATAAAAAAGATAACTATCATTCTTTAAAGAAAAATAGTTCAAGTAAAATATAAAGAAAAGAGTTCCAGATTAGGTAGATGTAGACTTTTCATCACAGTAAATATTTAACAAATTTCCAGAAACAGTATATGGAATTGTAAAAAAGAAAAAAAACATTTAATTATTCTCCACAATCTTTAAATAGGAAGGAAAAAAATTAAATTAAATGCAATAGTTACTATTTTTCTTCGTTTTCTATATCCCTTTAAGACCCAATCCGCATGATCGTGCGGGTAAGACATCCTTAAACGATTTTGCTCTGGAATAGTCGTATGTAAGAAAACCCAAATCGAACGATTGAGCGGTTTGCAGAAAGTGTTAAGTATCAGTTATTATGAACAGATGATGATAGTAGTCCATGATTTACCTTCAACTGGCAAATCTAGCCTTGCTTATAAATACAACGAAAACAAGCCTTCTTTTTATCTGTCGTAAAAAGGTAATTATCAATATATATTTCTAATTGCTTCCCTACAAATTTTTGTCTTAATGTTTAAATAATTGTAAAATAGCAAAAATATGAACTATGCTCCATTAATGCTGCTTGTAAAATTCAGGATTTCGTTACCCGCACGAAATCCAAAGCATCGTGCTGCTTGAGCGTTACTTAAGTCACCGCAGCTGTACAGGTAAGTTCTTATACCGTGAGTTTCCTTTTCTGTTTCAATATTTTTGATAGAAGCCTAAATAAAAATTAAATATATTGTTGTATAATTAATATCAAATTTTCATGGTGGTCACCATGGAGGAGTTGCGTTGTCTGTAGGGGCAATAGATGTCTTGCCACCGTTCAACATCATGCATCTCAGCGCTACATATGTATCGTATGCAGTTTCGTTATCGATGAATGCTGGATCACAGATTTTTTTCGCCATGTGAATGCCACGTTTGTGTAATGAATTAGGCGTGTTGGACCAGTTCCTTGGCCTGCCCGATCTCCCGATTTATCGGTACTCGATTACTTTTCAAGGGACATCTGAAAAATATTGTTTATGTGATTCCACTTGACTCGGATGAGGATTTCATTGCTCGAATATCCGAAGCTGATGCACGTGTGCGTGAAATATCTGGCATCTTTGAACCGACAAGCATGTATCGCTACTGGTGGATACAAATCTGAACAGTTGTTGTAAACATTACACTTGTCAACGACACTTTCAATAAACACTTTGTCTTTCCTTTCATCTCTTATTTTTTTTGTGTTTATGCCTCACCGCGTCACGTGCATCTATGCATTCCTGTACAATAAAGGATTGTTACAATGTCCTATACCTACCCTTAAAGTTTGTACCATGAATTTGGGACGGACCACCCTGTATTAAACCTCACCTCACATAAAACACGAATCTCATCATTCAACCTATCCACAGCAAAGGAAAAATAGCTCTTAATAAAAATTGAATAGCTTTCCTTCAAATAGACTGTCTACTAGACTCGCGCGCTAAAAATGAAACTAACGTGGCTGTATCTGTAATTCTTTAAATAATTAGTTTCAGCCAATTCGTTTTAATTAATTATAATTCAATTATCGTATTTTTACCCAAAACAATAGGGTATAGAAAGTTGCAGCTCAAACAAGCACTTTAAAATGTGAGAAATTAACCTTTTCATGTTTTGACACAAGTCGCCAAAAATGATGGCAACGTGGCTGTACTTGTAATTCTTTGAATAAATAGTTTTAATCAATTAATGTTTATTAATTATAATTAGAATACTGTATTTTCATTCAAAATAATCATGCATATAAAATTTTATCTCAATTGAACTCTTTAAAATATATTTATTAACGATTTCCACGTAGATAAATATATAAATAAATATAGAGAGAGTGTGAGCTAATAGTAGGAATTAAAAAAGCAGGTGAGCAGATTAGGGTGAAAGATTAAGAGTTATCTATTGAAGACGTTAACTATATAAAAGCAGGTTTACGCAAAATTCTAGAAATTAATGCTACGCTTCTTTAAAAGAACAATTTGTTATTTTATTTTGTCATTCATAATGAAAGTTCATTTCCAACATTAAAATATGAAAAAAAAATAAGTTCCTTATATCCTAACCCTCGCAGTTTGAATCTTTTTTTTACCTTCTTTTACTTAATCGTCATTTGCATTTCATATTCAACTCAACATGATTAAACAAATGCAATGAGTGACAAGATCTTTTTATCCGATTAATTTTATGGATTAAAAAAAATATTTTCATGTGATAAGACGACAATACATTTTGCAGCAACTGCCGAAATCTTCTACTTAAAGCGATTTAAATGTGAAGTGAATCAATCAAAGTCTAATCGCATTTGGGTTTTCCTCATTCTAGCAGAAAGAGAGGATCCAATGTACTTCCTCCACCTTTTAAAATTTCGGCAAATTAGCTTCGTTAGGAGATGAACGATAAGAAAGCCACAGACTGTCTCGGTAATTACAGATTTTCCAAAATGGTTGAATCTAGAAATTTCCTAGGGAAATCTCGTTATCTACAGTTATCGAACCTGAGAATGTTCAGTTTTTGTTTCAAAATATTGTTTTTTAACAGCATGTTTCATATAACACAAAAAGTAACAAAACAAAAACAAAACAAAATAAAACAATAAACAAAATTTTAGATATATTATATTTTACAAGATGGTTAAAAATATATAACTTGAAAAGCATGATTTACCCCATAATTTCCATATTAATTTTTAAAATGGTAAAAATATAAAAATGGATAAAAGATTAAAGTGTGTAATTTGTTGTTAAAAAAATACTTAAGCATATTTGTAAGGAAGGGAATAGACTTAAAAGAGGTAAAAGAATATGGAGGGAAAACAGGAATTATTCATAAAAACGATTATTAAAGATAAAATTTTATGCCACCAAATTTGAGCTAGAAATTTTTTATACGCATCATTAAATTTAAAAATGTATAATATAAAAGTCATTTAAGGGAAATAGTACTTGCGAATTTCGGAAATTGCATATTTTGACATGTTTTTTCGATTCTTCAAAAACTAGTATTTTCTTTTTTTTCATATATTAAAAAGATTTTACAGCTAAGTACAAAACTTAAAGAGTCAAAATATTTTTTTCTGCGAAATTTTTGTATTTTTTTTTTTTTAAATAGCATAAAGTGCGAACGCAAAAATAATAATAGCTAATTAGCTTATTTTAAATGTACTGAAATATATTTTTACACAATCATATAAAAACTCATGTGAAACAAACTCTAAAAGTGTTTCTGCATGTAGATTTATAACATTGAAGGCTAATGTTTAGTATGCGTATTATTGGAGATTCTTGCACTACTCAATAATCGACGATACTGCAGAAAATATCTATGAAGCAAGCTTTCATTAGCAGAATTGGATAGAGAACTTTAATCCAATCTTTCGAAGGAATATTTTAGTTTCATGCATATATCAAGAGAATTAATATATTCCTGACATAAAACTCCATGTTCTATTTGCCGATAATTTAGACTAAAGTTTTCTAAAAGTGCAGTTTTAATTAAAATTTGCAAATTATAAATGCTACTTTACTGTTAGAGTCAAAACTATTTTAGGGTGGATGATAGCCTCCAGAATATATAATAGCAAAAATTATATGCTGAAAAAAATAAAAACACTACATTCTTAAAATTGCACTTATACTGAGAATATCATGGAAGAGAATTCCATTAAAAATAACTTAACTCATCCGATTTTGACATTAAGATATATTGACATTGAGGGAAGATACCTATATTATGCAAATATTTTCTAAAGAAGATAGATAAAATTTAGAATTATATAAAAATATATGATTTTGAAGTATGTGTTTCGTATATAATCGAATGTATATATTTGAAAATTTCAGTTATCATTACTTAAATATAATAAACTCAACGTTAAGTATTGTACGAGTGGTATGCAATTTATTATTACCATATTTTTAAACTCAATCTTCATAGTAAGAAAACTGATTCACAGTGTAAGAGTTAAATAAATATTTTAGAATATTTTACTTTGTAAGAAAAAATTTTCAAACATTTCTACCTTTAATTAATTTAAATAGCTCCAGAGCGTCAAAAAACCCCTATTTTAGTTAAAGAACTATAATGTGTCTTTTAATTGTTAGTAATAATTTAATATCCATAATTACCACGTTAAAAATATTTAAAAAATATTTATTAGTTTGAGAAAGAATGTATAAAAATTTAAAAATTAAAATGATGAGATGCAACTTACAAATATGTTAAATCTCAAATGGGTAAATTGATCCAAATATAGACCCGATATACATTAATCTATGCTTGCATTTCGTGCATACAAATTACTATATTTTTCTTTAAGACAAAAGTCTAAAATTTCTTAAGGCTACGGATTACCAATTTTTTAAGGAAAAAACATTTTGGAGACCATAATAGTAAAACTAATTTATGTTTTACTTTCAGATTATATTATTAAGTTTTCTTAAAGTAAAAAAAAAAATAGCCTGGACAGCTTTTATTTTACAATTTTAAAGAAAATTAAGAGTTTTTGAGGTTTTTATAAAACTTTTCTAAAATGCTAAATTTAAAAAAAATTTTAGTCATTTTGTGTTTTTTAGATTATTGGAAACAGAAATTAGTATGGATATATGAAAATATGTTCTATTGGTGATTTTTAATAATTATTTTTTTAACTAAACCTAGAAAAAACACATTTTTTAAAAAAATATTAACTTTAACATTTCTTAAAAAAATAATTATTGATTTAATTGACTCATACCTAAACCCATGCTTAGTTTTATAGAACATTTATTTGGGAGTTTATACAAAACACACACACACATGTCAAGACTCTATCTTGAGCAGAAAAAAAAGTCATAGGAATTAAATAAACGCTTGCATCTTTAAAATTAGAAGTCCGAGAAAAACACATTTAAAGTTTGTAAAGTTATAAAAATAAATCTAATAATAATGTTTTCAAAGCTGTGAATTTTTAATGTGTTACTTTCGAACTTATGTTCTGCATTAAAACAATACTTTAATCAAATATGACTAAAAATACTTTTAAAAAATGTCAAAAAAGTTTTAAAACACAAAGCATTTATGCACAAAATAATAATGATACTAAATTAAGCTAATATACTCCAGGGTTTCACATGGAATTTTTATTCAGTTTTAAATTTGGGCCGTTTGACAAGTTTTTAGTTTTTCTTGCAAAACTTTAAATGTACTACAATATAGTGCTACAATATATTTAGTATTATGTAGTTTGGTACACATCACACGCATACACAGTTTTATCAGTTTATCACAGTTATATCAGTTTTACTTGTAATACTTGTATTCGAAAGTATAAGTACAGTATCAGCTGACGGCAGGTTTTTAGATTTATCATTTTCAGTAGTATTTTACCTTTTCCAAACATTTTTTCTAGTAGCAACTTGAGAACGTTTTGTCAGTGGTGTTTTCTCAGCAAGAAAAAAAATATTGATAAAGCTTCTGAGTTACATAAACTATTTGTAAAATCAAAGATTGCCTTTGAAAACAAGCTGAATTAAGTAACTATAAAAACTCAAAAAGTTCAAAACATAAGCAAACATAAATGATTTTAGAAATGAATATTTAAATTAATAACGTTTCACATTGAAAGAGTTGTGTGACTATGTTAAAAAATATTTTTAATAAATTCATTTTAATAATGGAAAACTGCTTTAAAATGAAAGCGAAACCAAAGCCTAAGCTCAGAAAACTTCAGATATCTTAAAAACTAATTGGTTCTCATACTTAAAGTTCAGTGACCTCTTATAAAATCGACCCTCTATCAGCATACGGGCTGTGAGCGAAACTTACAGGCCGATTTTTAAATTTGTAGTGTTATTTGTGAACATGAATCTATCCCGAGTATGAATATGCCTTGGATTTAATGTTGCGATTATTAGAAGGTGAGATATTGCACTTTCGTAATGTATTTATACGAGTAATTTAGGCTTTATCAATAAAAAAGGGGGAAAACAAGTAAAATATTTTTAAGTCAAATATTGCAGGGAACATCTCATCGTCTGAAACACTATAATACCAAGTATACTTCGAAAGTGTGATTTTTACACTGTATTTTAGATTTCCGTGTGAAAGATGCATTTGTTTCATCCACCTAGTCTCACCAAACTCGACATACTTATGTAAAAATCAACACTGATCACTAATACGTATGGCACTTTTCGAAATTTTAATTAGTTCAAAATTTATTGCATTCTATATATTTCAATTTTTTTCGGTGTGAAAATAGTTTGGCTGTGGGTTTTCGCAAATACTTAAATATTTTTCACCCCCAGAAAGTCATCAAAAAGACCCATTTGACTCGAAATTTTACCAAAAATCGTAATCTGGTTTTTATTTTGTGAAATTTCCAGTAACTTTCTCTTTAAAATCAAAGAACCATTTCATAAAGTCAGCATTCTCCATCAGCATACGTGCTGTGAACTAAACTTATAGGCCGATTTTTAAATTTCTGGTGTTATTCGAACATGAATCTGCCACAGAGAACGAATATGCCTTCAATTTCCCACTATGATTACTAGAATGCGAGATATTGCATTTTGGTCATGTATTCTTGTGGGAAATTTCAACCGTATTGAGAAAAACACTGAAAAAACGACTAAAAAGCTTTTCCTGGACAAATATGGTAGTGATACGTGGCCTAAACACACGCACAGTACAATTTTTAATGAACCTTTATCTTTAAAAAAATGTCTGTACACTTAACTTCAACATTACTAGAGGAATATTTCAATATTCAGTTTTGTAAGCTTTTCCACTTTGTGTGTAATTTATCATATAAATGTTTTTTAAATGAAAAATTACCAAAAAATTATTTTAATTTGTATTCTGTTCGTGTTAGAAAAACTGAAATACTTCAATTGCATAAATACGCGTATGAAAGGATTCTACATTAGGAATTGTTTAAACATTTTTTTTTTTATTTTTTTTTATTTTTCAAAAATGTAATAAACGCTGTATATATTACTAGTTGCTTTATTTTAGAAAATAATTGTAATCCATTATGAAAAGAGAGGAGAGTCACTAGTTAAACGTACACATACGTGTAAAAGAATGTTTTTTAAAAATGTTAACTGAAACTGAATATATCCATGAATAATATTTGTAATTTTGACGATTAAATATTACTCACGAAACTGTGAATTTTAATTTTTTTCTCATTTAACACATTAATATTCCTTTTCATTGTCATTAATATTTTAATAAAATATTTCGTTTGTCTTAGAATCAGAATTTTTTTTGGATGCGTTACTCTCTCTCTCTCTATTTTTTTTAAATGAAATCCGGATTTCAAGCAAAAATGCAACGTAAAATACTGAAAAAAAGTCATTATCCAGCAAAGATACTTTTAAAGCTGTTTTTTATGTCGACTGACTTAATTTGTGCTTCTGGGAAACAGCATATTAGAAAAAATATCCTCCCATTTAATTACTCCATTAATGTCGCTTTATTTATATTTCATACCAAAGTAATAACTATCATTATCTGAAGAAAATAGTTCAAATAAAATATAAAATAGGAACCAAAAGTCCCAGATTATGTCCTTATAGTATTTTCATTACAGTAAATATTAAAAAATTTCGAGAAGTGGGATATGAACTTGCAAAGGAAAAAATATTTTTTAATTATTTTCCACAGCCTTTAAAGCGGAAGAAAAAAAGTAGAATTAAATATAATAGCAAAATATTTTCTTTCATTATATGTATTAGTTATTATCTTTTCTAAAACTTTATTTCATTCTGAATATTTGAAATGAAGAAAAGTTCAAGTGCCTCTTTTCAAATGGGTTCAATAAAAACAAAAAGCCTTTTTTTTTCTTCTAAAATCTTAATAATAAGAAACTGGAAGTAATCTTCAGTTTTCTTTTAGAGCTGACTGAAATAATAAAATTCGGATTACATCTCCACTTAAATTCTGAAAAGTCATGTTTTACTGAAATGAAAATAAAAGGCTTTGACTTAGGATTATCTGTGTGAAAAGAGGAGCCAAAAAGATATAATTAAATGAATGTTTAGTGTTGCTTCATAGAAAATGAGAATGAAAGATTTGGAAGCTATATTAATATTCAATGCCATATTTATCCATTTTATTATTTTCACAAAATATATCTTTTTTAATTATTTAGGAAAAATAGTAACACCATCGACATTTTTATCTCAGTTTAAAGAATAAATAAAATTTCAAGTTGTTCACGCAATTAAAGAAAACATTCTTTCTCTGCTCCATTTTTTCCTTTCTTAATAAAGTTAATTTTGTATTATATCGTTTAAGTTGATGTTATTATACGATTTAAATGCAGGAAATATAAGTATAATTTTTAAATAATAATAAGGAAGCTTTTCAATGGTTTTAAGTTCTGCAATTATAATGGTTTATATTTAAAATTCGTGAAAAAGTATTATATCTTTAGATACTAAAATATAAAGAAAAAGTCTAAGTTTTGATGAACTCTTAACTAAGTTCTTGAATTTTAATTCAATATCCAGAATTCGTACTTCGTAACTTCAGGTTAATTAATATTAAGTATTTGATTCTATAAAACCATATGGTTCAAAGCTTTAGTTAAGTATAAAATAATAGCTATGCAAAAAAAAACAACCTTAAAACATTTTACCCTTTATATGCGGTTTTTGACACTTTTCCCATCTGTATATATCATTTCGAATATTAGTTACTTATATAAGATGAAAAACTTAATAGAATTAAGGCAAAATGTGTTTGTTTAGCATTTAGAAACTACATTACTTTTGGTTCTCTCTCTGATGAATAACTCTTCAATTCCTCACAATAAAATTAATGAAATTTTCAATAATTGTAATTTGTGAATATTCATTTACCTTATGAAATGTTAAATGACAACATCGTGTATATGTAAACCCACAACGTTTAAATAAGTACGTTGTAATAAATACTAAGTACCGGAATTTTTCAACAAACAATACTGCGAGGAAAATATATTTACAAGATGAAGATAAGAAAATATATCTTTGTAATAGAAGAACTTCTTAAGAAATTTTACTCTATGACTTTTTTCCCAGCGAAATTATGGCTCGCTTGTGACTTTTTGCATTTTTATTCGGTTAAAAATATAAGTTTTTTTCGATTGTTACATCATTACTATTAACTATACTTGAACATATTTATTTTTCTTTAAAATGTCTGGTAAAATTAAACAGTGTTTTTAAACTATTACTAATATTTAGTTCATACGATACAAAAATTTTAATAATTAATTTTATGATTAACTTTTTTATGAATTTCTGTCATTAATGTGCATATAATTATCTTACAAAAAATGTGTATTGTTAAATAAAAGTCTAAAATTTAGGATTTCACCTAAAATAAAATTAAAAGTTGTATTTTTGATGACAATAAACAATTAGGATTGAGATTAACCAATAATGTATTCAAGTGGAAACTGGAGCAAATTTATTTTTTTCAAATCAGGGATTTAAACTTAGAAACATTATATATAAGTAACAAACTAAATTATTCATTGCATCTTAAATTATTCTTGACATTGCATAATTACAACTAATCACACATCTTTATAATTCTAGATTTATTAATACAATTCTCAAGTTTGCTAATCAACAACTCCAAAATGGATCAAATTTTAATGTTGATTACAAAAAGAGTATAATTACTTTAGAAAAAATCTAATTTTAAACAAATAATACATTTCTTAATTGTAACGATTTTTAAATAATCTTTTTTTAAATATATCACCACAAAAATGGCACACGCAGGAATTTTCCAAGGGGTAGGTATAATGTCTAAGTGCACTCCTCTCGTATCATACCCCAATAAGCCACCTAACTAATTTTACTGATTTTATCGCTTGTCGTAAACAAAAACAGTTAGGAATAAACTATTGAATATACAATTAGCATTAATTAATAAAATAATTTTTAATTAAAAAATACTTAATTGCTCTACGTACTATATATATGGAATTATAATCAATCACAAAAATACTCAAGGGTATAGGGGGGCGGACCTATTATTGCCTATTTTCCCCTTTATGGATTGTATTGATAGAAATGAAGCTTATGTGTTTTGTGATTTAGAAATCTCTATTAATGTCTATCATTTAATTTCCTCCCTTTCCATCAGAACCAAAATTTGAAGAAGTTTTCTTCGTTGTACAATCAGATAAAATTTCTGAAAAAAATTACAACCCTAATAATTTTTATTTTGTCTCTTTCTTAATTGCATAAAATTCTTATCTCTAGTCAAGAGATAAGAATCGTGAAATCTACAAATTTATATATACAAAGGATAAAAGCTACTCGCTCATTCACTCACTCGCTCAATCAATTACATTCAATTATTGATAATTATCAATCATCAATAATCAGTCAATCAGTATATGAGCTATACGACCTACACAATTGAAATTAGTTAGTCATGTACCTTTTCCTGAGCCGAAATCCATTAAGAACGGGTTTTACGAAAATCGACGCTCAGAAGGGTTGTGGTGGAATTATAAACAAAAATTATCGTTGTGGCTTAGGTTTTCTTAATTGTTGTAGCGCTGTTAAAAAATGTGCAAAATGTCCATAAGAGTTATGACCTGTATACTGTAAATTTAACAAAAATGATTCTTTTAATGAGTAGGGATCCGTTGAGAGCAAGTTCTGTCGATTTTGATTGGCAAGAAGGGTTTAGAGGTGGTTATAGATAAAAATTTCCGATTTTGAAATATTAATACTCCAAAATAGAAATTCAGCAAGCATGCATTTCTTGTGGAGCAGAGATCCGTTAGAATGAGTTTTTCATTAATAGACTTCCAGTGTGTGTGTGTGTGGGGGGGGGTTAACATGGGAATTAAGAGAGAGTTATAGACATAAATTCTCTTTTTTAATCTATTACACCAGTGTTTCTTCAACTCTGGGGGTGTGACCCTTTATGGGGGCCTTATAGCCCTAAGTTGGCGGCACGGTCATATCGAAAAGTCGAATAAAAGATTTTAAAAAAGATGATTAATTTACTGAAAGGAAGTAAAACAAACAAATTCTGATATAACAAAAAATGACGTACACGTTTACTCGATTTATATACCTATAAATGTATCATCAGTTCACAATGTATAAGGTAATTAATTTATCAATACTAACTTAAGTATAACTTTAATATTTATTAGTGACTCTTCCATTGCTTGTCTTGCGGAGCCAAACTTATTCAAATGAAAGTGGTTATTTTGACGTGAGATAGGTTGCCCAGACGTTAGCACAAAAGTCCACGAGAACGTCAGTTGTGATGGACATAAGATAAGAGAGTACCAGAGACTAGACTATTTTTTATTGACATTTATACTTTTAGAAATGGAAGATTGAA
The DNA here is from genome assembly GCA_019973955.1 of Trichonephila inaurata madagascariensis. Lineage (NCBI taxonomy): Eukaryota > Metazoa > Arthropoda > Arachnida > Araneae > Nephilidae > Trichonephila > Trichonephila inaurata. The sequence goes on along the minus strand of BMAV01017399.1, from coordinate 7,646 downwards.
GAAATAAATACCTAATTTATTTAAAAAAAATTTGCAATTTATATATATATTCTGAATTAAATGTTAGACTAGAAAAGTAACATAATACTTATCGTATTACTTAAAGGTAACACTTCCTTATAATATCTACTACTTAAGAGAAACATATATAACATTTTGATAATTTATGCGGTTTATAATTAAAGTCATTTTGAAGCTTTAGTGTTGAAGTACATTTTTACTGCATCCAATACATAGTTTTTGTATGAGGAGGAGGGGAGGCATGATGAAAATTCTTCTCCCAATTTTTAATATTTGCAACCCAAATTCTGATTAAAAATTGGGTTGCAAATATTGAAAGTTTGAGAAGCACTGTATTAGACCCATAAACTTGAAATTTGGTAAACGTATTTCGTTGAAGAGCAGAGATCAATTAAGAACACAATTTGTTGAAACTAACTTCGAAGGGGATTATGAGTGCTTAAAATGTAAATCTCGTTTCGGCTTACAACAATGCTTCTCAAACATTCAATACTGGAGCCTCCTTTTACAATCACAATTTTTATCGCGCTCCCCTTATACATTAATAATGTACTGAATGCAATAATAATGCACTTTGACGCTAAAACTACAATACGCAATCTTTTAATTATAAACCGTACAAATTAATAACATAAGTATTAAATTTTGTATATGTTACTTTTAAGCAAAAAAATAATAAGTAATAGGGTAATTATTATGTTATTTTTCCTTTCTCTAATTTTTGAATTGGAACATATTGCAAAATGTGGTAGCTGCTTAGAAGACAAAATATAGATATCAGCTAAATATAGAAAAAGAACTCAGAGGGTCAATTTCTAATCATAAGCATTCCTTTAAAAAACTTTCTCTGCAAAACAAGCACATGGAAGTCACTAATACTTATTTAACTTGTTCTTAATTTAGTATTAATTAATTAGTTATAAAATACTCTGTGAAGCACACACACACACACTGATACATTAAAGGTATACCGGCTGAAGTACTCGCTCTTTGCACTTCATTTATAAGAAAATAAAGCATTATTGATATAATAGCTGAAATCAAGTGCGCGACAATGTTTACAAAAATGTAAAATGATTTTTTTTAAATGACTGCTCAAATTATAATTAGTTTTAAGCTAACTGTAATTTTAAGCCTCACAGAATTAGCATTTAGAGTTGATGTTAAATAATGGACAATAACATGAAATTCAGATGAAGAATAATTGTATTATTTTTAATATTTAAAGCGAAAAGACTTCAAAATGTTTTAACCCGGGAGCAGGCGCGCACGCGATACTAATGGTGGAGCGGGGTTATTGAGTCACCCCAATTTTTTTTTATAATTATTTTTATATTACACAATAAAAATCGTAATTCCAGTGAATAATTTAACTAAGAGAAAATATACTTACCTACTTTCAAGGACTTTTTAATCTTTCTTTGATAAATTTAGGAAAAAATCCAAGTAAATTGAACTAAAATGCTTCAAATAATTCTAAAATTTTAAAAAAAGACACAAATCACAGAAATTTTCTCTAACATTACAGAAATGTTATTTGTAGGCAAAACTGTCATATTTTATTCAAGTTATTGTAATTTGATGTTGTGTCCTTTGATGTTCGACAAATAGCATGTTGATCTTTTGCTTGCTTGTGTGTTTTTGACAAAGCAAAGTGTGTCTTCTGATACTTATGGCTTCGTATTTTAGTTGATGGAGTTCTTTTGGTAGCATTTGAAATTTTTCTTTCGTTTCATGTTCATCGCTTTTCTCAAATTTACTTTAATATGCATTATTTCAGCAGTTTCATCCTTTTTTTATCAGTTTTAACTTCCTTCAATAGAGACCAAACATGCCCATTTATTTATATATATATTCTGCTCATTTACCAAACCACAATAAGTCGTACAACAAGGCAATCAAAATCATTAAGTTATTCATAGAGGGGTTGATGATGTAGCATGAACACAGAAAATATTTTGGAAAATAAGTTATCGCCCCAGGAACTCAGTAAAAACAAGTACCTTAAGATTGTAAAAAAACGTTTGTCACTCCCAAAAAAGAGGGATATATGTGACAAATATATTTTAGTTCCCGTTAAGACTGTCAAACAGGAGGATAGTGTCAGGGCCATTGGTAACAATTAAACAGTTTTGTCAGAATTACCGATTTCGTGCACTCTGTTCTCGCCGTGACCGTTCCCGGGTTAAAAGTGGTATTTAATACAATATGGATGCTCTAAGAAAATTGTGTAAAACGTTTTTCATTATTCTTTATATGTTGGGGAATACTTATAAAAATAAATCTTGTCCAAGTAATCCTTCAAAGTGCTCTTTGTGCTTTTCCAAAATCATAAAAATATTTTACAAGGAAAAAGGAGCAGCAGAAATAGTTTATTTACAACTTCCCTAAATGAAAAAACAAATACATAAGAGCAGGGACGTAACTAACCGTAGAAGTAAGTTCGACGGTCAAACCGCAGCAAATACATTCTGCTGCCTACATTTAATGTACAATATTTTAATAATATGATTGTAATGAATTTTAGATCTCCCTAAAAAATTTTTTGATTATGGTTCTGGGTTTTGTTTTTTCTCTGAAAGTGTAGTATTTTATGTTTGAAAAGAAAACGTAATAAAAAATCTCTCATGATGGGATTACAGCAAATCGAATAGAATGTTTTTTATTTGGTTATAGTATGAAAGATAGCTAATGTGGTTTTGAAGTAGTAGCTCTTATTTTTGATGACGTAATATCGCAGATGACATATATAAATTATATCAGTGTAAATGTGTATTCTTTTATTATGTCAGAAAGTATTTTATTTTACTTCATTTCAGTAAATAATTTTTTTTAATCTTTTATTTTCGATATGCTCGCGCCCCCATCGTAGGTTTATCGCGCGCCCCTGGGTATGCCCGCCCCACAGTTTGAGAAACGCTGGCTTACAATACTATTCCTGTATTGTATTTAAAACTAAGAGATTAATTCTATAAGAAGGTTTGTCTGTACAACTGAAAGCTTAATGCTAAGACACTAATAACTTTATCAAGTTACAGCATACATTATACATAATGCGATGTCATCAAATACCCAGCGAAACGAGTGGGCAATGACTGAAAATGAATGTCTGAGATGATTTCATTTTCAAAATTGAAATTTAATTTCTTTTTTCCTCAACTGATTTACTTTGATTCCCACATTAATCAGAAATTTCCAATATCTAGCCGTGTCCGTTCTATTTGTCATTTATTGGAAGAAATTAATTTCTCTCTCCTTTCTCACATGTTATGTACAATCTATTTTTTATTCTTTTTAACTATACACTGTGTAGGATTGAAACAAAACAGTCACTTTTTAAAATTTATTTTAAAAATTCTGTAGTAAAGTTTTGTACTTTAATGCTAAAAATGAGAATATTTGAAAAATATTTACATTATAACTCTGCATGTTCTTTTAAACAGAAAATAAATTTTAAGACCGAACATACCACGTACGTTTTGATCAAAGGTGAATATATACATTTTTTGTACCTGGAAGAATATAATTTTCAAGAAAAAATTACAACTTATATTACGATGCAGTTTTCTTAAATTTCTACAATTTTCTTTTAAAAATGAAGCATACATATTTAATACGTGCAACATATTAAATTCTTGATAACTTAGGTAAAAATTTGGTGCTTAAAAATGAAAAGTGTAGTATGGAAAATTTGTAATTGTGTAACGAGAATGGTAAAAAGATGGACAATAGTGCGCACTCTTTTCGCCGAGTGAATACTTACTTAACCATTTAGTCTGCGAGCTAGGTGAAGAAAGCAGATGCCAATGTCTGCGCGCGTAAACCTCTAGTTATTACTATACTATTAACTGTTTTGATATAATTGTAACTATGATCAATTTAAGCGTGAACGAATTTGAATCTGTTTTAATTCTTAAACAGTTTGAATTTAGAAATCATGAATAAAAGTTGAACTGAGCTAACCACCGTAGTAATTCTCTTGATCACAGTCTTTCAATTTCTTTTCTATTTACATTATTATATAGAAATATTGAACATTAACTCTATAAAAAATGCAAATTTCTTTCCAAAAAGTAAAATGGCTGAGGAAAAGGCTATACCAACGTAAATGACTTTGTAAGAGATATGCATTTATATTTAGAATTTAAATCTTCATGCTGATATAAATTTTGCTCAATTTTATAACTTTCGTACATCTGATTCAAATATATTGACAGTCAAAATGTTGCTAAATTTTGTTTTTATTTCGTTTTCTTTATTATTATTATTTACGGAAACATCTAAGATGGTAAGCAATTTTCTAATTTGCATACAAAGTATTATGTGTCATTTTCATATCCAAAATGATATCTCAAATCTGATAATTAAATTTTACATCTTATCTCAGCTTTAGGCAATAAAAGCTATTACTATTGGCTGCATGTTATTTTTATGCAATATTTACTATTACATACATGCACTTCTTTTTTTTCACACATTTCACGCTATTTTTATCTGTATTAATATCTTAAAAATACTAATGGAAAAATAAATATATTCCTCAGTGTTTCAGTTTAGCGCCAGAATGTATTTGACACTTCCAACATACTCGGTTTTTCCATTTCAAGTATACTCTAACGCAAAACAAGTGATCTAATTTTTGGATCTTTTGGCTTCACATGTTGTCATGGTTTCAAAAAGCAAAAATAATGTGCAAGCAACAACCTTGAGCTTTACTTAAAATAGTATCACTTGACGCAAATGTATGTTTTTCTGCAATGATGTCGGCAAACCATATTTATTTGAAATTCTGTTTGGAGGAAAAATTTTCTTTAATGTTTTCTGTTAACTGAAGGGTAAAATAATAATAATAATAAATAAAAAAAAATACTCATTAAAATTTCTCAACTCACAGATTTGGCCATGTTTAGAAGCCATTTTGTGTGTGCATTATCGTGCAAATTAATAAGGATTAAAAGAATTTCTACATGAAATTAAGAACTAAAAACCACTTAGAGAATCAAATGAAATTTGGTAACCCTAATCCTGATAATGTTTTTCTGAACCTGAATTTTAGAATGCTATTTAATGAAGTTTTGACTGAAAAATATTTCGCAAAATATTTAAATTTGCTTTTTTTAGACTAAATAGTTAATCTTTGATTTGATTTTAATTAGTTTTGATTTACATTTAATGTGTGTGATGTGTTTTAACCTTCAAAGATAATACATTTTTTTTAAATTTATGGATTAAGAGATATTTTATAAGAATGTATATATATATATATACTTACTTTGTCCATAAGCAAAATGAACTCATAAAAAATTCATCTGAAATGATAAAGTAATTAAAAGTTATACTATAAATTTACTTTATCATAAATCTTGGGAAATTGTGGAAATTAAGTGGTAAATTTTTCTAAGTTTTGAATTCAATGTATTAATTCAGCGAAACTAGTCAAAAAAATGCAAGGTACAAAGCTTAACACAAAAGTTGCAAACATTATAGTGTTTGTCTATTTTTAAATTTTTTAAAGAATATATGAAACCTAACGGCTTAGAACTTTTTATATGTGTGTCACAGATTATTTGCCTTCAAAAAAGGCATGAGAAAAACTCACTGTACATGATACAAGTACTTTGTAAGAGATGAATTGAAAAACTTTTTCACATTGGCTGTGTAATGCAAAAAATTATCTAAATGCCAGAATACGCCAGGATATCAGGGTTAATATTTATTGTCAATTTTTCTTGTGTGAATAGATGGAAATTTTTTTGCCATACATATTTTTTGCTGAAAACTTTTATCTTTCCATTAAATTTATTCTGATATTTTTTCGATATGTACTTCTTGATTTTACTATGACTCATAAAATAAAACATTCTCATATTTTAGTAAATTTGAAAAAAAAAATCCTCATATATGACCATGTGGTTTTTATTCAGAATTCTCAAACTTATTTTCATCAACCAAAAAATGTGTATTTTTTGTAGTTGTACTTGAGAGATTTTTCTTACAAATGATGTAAATATTTTAGTAAATTCATAGAATTATTTTCGATTTTGATAGCTCCAAATTATAGAAGCCTTCATTATTCTAGTAAAATTCCCAAACCATGGAATTTTATTTCATTGCTAAACATTGTTGCATGAATTCTATGAAATATTTAAGGTCAAATGTTTTCTTTTTTTCGAATTAACTGAGGGCAAAAGTATCGACCAAAAGGCAAAAGGATATTAAAAGGACAATGTGGGTGCACGCTATCAGTATGCAGGATTTGACAGACGTTCGTATGGGGAATCCCGACATCACTGGCGACAGCCCCCATATATTGGTACTGGGATTGTTTTGTACCAGATTTAGGTTAGTATCCACGTTGTTAGGTGTTCTTGATCTCTCATATTCAGCATCTTTAACAACATCGTTTGATCGCTAGAACCTGTATGGGTGTGATAAGAAATCCTAAAATTCGATGAATATTAGTAGAAAAAAGTAATATAAAAAAATATACCTACTTAGATCAACAAAGAAAACTTGTATTTCAGCTACTTTTTATTAAATAATTACAATTGATATAAAGATCTATATATATATGACAGAATCACAAAATTAAGTGGCAAAATAGAAACCGAATTTCCTTGCAATTTTCCATTTTTCTTCCTATATATTTAACTAAAGAATTAATAATTGAAAAAACAACTGTATTAACATCAAGTATCATCTACTTCATGTCTAAAAAATGTATTTGAACTTGAGTGGGTGATTGAAAAGTATTTTATTTACGATTGAAAATTTGAACAAGATATATAAATACATATAGGGAGAGTGTGAACTAGTAGGTATTGTGGGAAAGGAACTTAATGTTAATGTCATAAACTTCATTATTGTCTCAAGGTTCTTGCTTTATGCTTTGTATCAACAATGACCAGTTTAATGAAGCAAAGTGTCTGCTTCATTAAAAAGAAAACGAAATATCCAAATCTATTCAACTATGAAGCAGTATAGGATTCAAAATGTGCATCCTTATGTGAATGACTACAATCAAACTTTCCTGTAATAAGCCTTTTATAGTTGAGGAAAAACTGTACCTATATATTGTTCATATAGATAAATAATAATAGATTTAATTTCCAACTATTTCTTTAATTATTCACATCAGATGAGTAAAATTAAACATTTTAAGTACAATAATAGATAAATACGTTCCCTGTGGGAGCACATGGAGATAAGTAACATTTTTCACAGTCGTTAAACGTTATTTGGCCTAATCAATATTATATTTTCCTTAAATCTGAATTATTAGGGAATTTTAAACGTGAAACTGTGAGCATTATGAAAATTTCTTTCTATTATCATTTTATTATTTTTATTTTCTAATAAATTAAAAAATAATACAACGAATAATTTTTTTTTGTAATCAAGAAAATATAACTACCTTAAACTATAATTATTTTCTTATGAAAATGTATTACATGCTTATGTAAGGAGACATGAATCTGTTTCTGTTCACGAAAAGATTAACATTTTTTTTTGTTAATTTTTTCTTTCCTTTATTTCATGAATAAAATTTGTCTGCTACTTTTATTTTACATAATTTATTAAAAATGCTTTAAACAAAATGCTTAAGCTTTAATTTATACTAAAAT
>BMAV01017398.1:0-58454 GCA_019973955.1 Trichonephila inaurata madagascariensis | reverse complement strand
TACAGGGGATTCTAAATCCGTCCCCCGAAATGACCAATTTTTTTCGAATTGTCGATGCGAATATTCATTTTACGACCCCCATGTTTTGGGATTTCGCACCCTGTGCTGTTATTACCTTTGGTTTTTTTAATTTGCTTAAAAAAAAATATTTTCTATATATTTCTTCCGATAAAAAGATTTATCTGCTCCGGTGCCCCATAGCGCTTCAAAAATGTGTTATTTAAAAAAATGGGAACGTGTGGAAGTTCTAGGGTGATATACATATGGGAAAAGCAATTGTTTCTCTTGTCGATTTTTTTGAGGTTGATCTTAATTTTTACAATATTTAATCGCCCCCTTTGTCTCCTATCGTCTCGACTGAAATTTTCACTCGAACCCCTATTTCTACGGCCCCCTCTATTTTATATTTCGCCTTTCGAAATGAGAAACCCCCTGTTGTTGAATTCTGATCATTATTCTGAAATCTATTCCCCCCTCGAACCCTCTATTACTTTGAGGCCTCATAAAAAATTTTTCTATTGTTATTTGGTCTACGCCCCTTTTCCAAAATTTCCCTCCAGTTTCTACCTTTAGCATCAAAATTGGGCATCCTATGCGCATTTTGACCTCGTCTTTCTATTTACCCCTTCTGTGAACCCCTTTTTAATTTGCAAGAATATCTCTTCGAATTTAGCTAAGATTTCCCAAAAGTTGTAGTGTTCTGTGGATTGGCACTTCCACATAATCTTGATTTGTGGTTCGAGTCGAACTAAAATATGATCCAAACTCTGGGGACTTTCCTAATTTTAAACTTTTTTCGATTTTAAAAAAGTTATAAACGAAATCAGGGTTCCTGATTTTTTCCCCCGTACGCGTAAAATTGAAGGTTTGTAGTTTTTTTCTTTTTTGGACTGGGGGAAAAGCTTTCCAATTAGCCTTGAGCTGGGAAATCCGTGGCTGTATTTTGACAACACCGATCCAAATATCGAGTACCAATCTTGGGGGCCCTACCCTGAGATGATTTTAAGTAACATGACAGATTACGGGATTTCAAGTAACTGTATGTTTTCTCTATTGTTTTGATAAACTCTTAAGCTCTGACCCTGAAAAGTACATTTCAGGTAGTATGGATCCACCTGCATTACCAACCCAGAATTTACACGTTCGGGGTTATTGCGACATAGCCATCCGTATGACTATTTTCCCCCGGGTCCCGCGTAAGCTAGAGGTGTGGGATTATCAAAATGATGAGAAAATTGGTTCTTTAAAACAACTTTTTTTTAAGAATAAAATTATATTACTTAATTCTAATTACCTTTTTTAAAGTGGGGTTAACACCCAAAACCTAGTATTCAAGTCAGATCACCCAACTAGAACATTTATCTTAATTATAATAAATAAACCGATTCATCTAACTTCCTATACCAAAATATTCCCTTTTTGCAGATCCCCTTTCCCTTTCCCAACGATTCAGTAATATCTATAATGTCATTTTTATATACGACGATTCCAACTTCTTTATAATGAACTTCTATTCCTTCCAAGCTATCGGACAGCTAACTCTTGATCTGAAAGATTACACTAAGCTATCTCTAAACTTGCCGCGCTTATCATCAAAGCTTCTACCCTTTTTTAAAGTATATCTCATTTACATATTATCTTCGTTTATCTTCTTGGTATTGGGTTGGAAAGGTTTTGCCATTAATCGTGGCCGTCAAAGAACATAGGAGTTATGTTAGCAGAAGGACGCGAGAGACGTCACAGTACGGAGTTCATTTTTAAGAGCAGGGTCTCTAGATCTTTGCCAAAATCTCCGTACCCTATTTCTTGGAATTTTTGGAGCGAATATCGGGAGGTAATTTAATAGGTGCGGTTTTAAATTTGGGTTTTGAAGCAGCCACAAGTGCTTCGAAGATATTTTCTCCAAACCGACCAATTGCAACATCGAGATGCTCATTGCTGGGAGACTCCGGAATGGGGAGGGCTTATTTTAAGAAGGAATCGAAAGTTCTCCCAATTGGTGGACAGTTGCTCTGGAATTTTCATGGTAGCAGGGGTTGGTGTATAGAGTTTGACCGGTAGATGATCCGAACAAAGATCATCTATAACTCTAATGTCATAATTTAAAAGGGATATTTTTAAAACAGCCAGGTCGATAATTGGGGTCACGTGCTCCCGGCCGAGAACTTGAATTAATATGCGACGGGTGTAAGGTGCAACAATCCTTGCATTAGGATAATTTTGAATAATTTGTTAAGACAAAAACCAAAATTGTCGACCTGGTGTTATTCCACGTTTTGTGAGCAGCGTTAAGGTCTCCAGCAATGATTGTTTTACCTGAATTTAGAATTTTAAGAAAACCCTTTTTCGGGGAATTTTCTCTTGATTTCCGCACAAAACGAGCATAGCAGAAACTACTCGGGGAGGGAAATTATTAATTTTAATTTCGATAGCAGTAGCATCCATATACTGTATCCCCGGTAAAGGGGCTCTGTTTTTAAAACGAAATTATTTTTACAGTATATGCGTACCCCCCTGCAGTACGAATTCTGGGAAAAAATTACACGATCATCTTTATAAAGATGATAATTTGCAATCAGGGTCCTGACCAGGTTCTAGTTTGGTTTTTTGGGACCAGAAACAAATCAAGAATTTGCTCCAAAACGAAATCTCTGACTTCATGAATTTTGGAGCGCAGACCGTTTGCGTTCCAAAATCCAATTGAGATTGATTGCACGTTTGCACGATTGAAAGTTAGGCCGAATTGTGGGCAACATAATTACGCCCATTTTTTAACGCGACATATGCCTGAAAAATTTCACAGGCCTTATCGTCAGGATGAAAAAGGTTTCGGAGTGCTGGGAGTGCTGCTCGGAAAGCCCGGGCCAACAGTTCCTCATCGACTCCTTCATCATTAGCAATCTGAATTACATTTGTGAAAATGGTTGAAAAATTGGAATTTGGGGTATTAACATGACTAATCTCCCTGATCTGTCCAGAAACAACTTTGGAATACGAGACAGAGGGAATGACAGCGCGGTAGTTTGATTGAGGCTGCTGGATCTTGGATTGAGCATGCATGGGACTACTTTTTAAGTTTAGGTCATTACGAGTGCCAAAATTTCTCTCTTGAATTTTATTTTTTGGCAAGTTATTAGGGTTATTTCCCTTAGAATGTTGATTTTTATTTTGATTGCCCTTTTGAGGCGCTTTTTTATTATTTTTAGTCTTCGGAAAACGGGGGCATTGGCGCCAATTCGCCGCATGTTCCCCACCGCAGTTGGCACAAATTAGTGGGTCTTCAAATGCACGATTACAGTTTTTAGCCTCGTGAGGCCCTGCGCATTTAAGGCATTTAATTGGGAGATGGCAGACTTCCGAAGAATGGAAAAAACCCTGGCATCTCCAGCATTGATTGGGTCTTTTGTTGCGACTATTGTCATAGCGCTCAAAGGAAATTTGTGTGCCAAACATTTCAGTAAACTAAAAGATACTGTCAGCTTTGGCATCATTTACAAGTTGTAGGTAAATTAGGGGCATGGGGGCTTTGGTTTCAAATTTTGTAATCGGGAGATTTTATGGATCTGAAATCCTTCTCTCTCGATTTCAACACGTATTTCTTCTACTTTAGTGGAAGTAGGAAGACCACGGATTAATAATTTAAGGGGGCGATCAGATTTAAGCATTGGGGGTTTATACTCAACTCCTTCATGTCAAAGGAATTGAGCGAGTTTACGATATTCGTCATCACTTTGGACAGTAATGCGAAGAAATTTACCAGTTAGTTTACTTATTAGAGTAGGGGCTAATTGCCTAGCTATGGAAATTAAAGTGCACCAATTGTCAGGAGGGTTGACAAAAATTGGAGGAATTCGGTTTTTGGGGGTGCCAACAGCCGTGGAGTTGCTTTTACCAGCATCCTCGTCCTCAATCTCAGAATCACTCGATTCAGCAGGTGGAGGTGGGGATTGAGTGGGGTTAGAAGTCTGGGAGGTGGTAGATGGCAAGGAAGGGTTTTCTTACCGATTTTCTTTGAGGTATGTCTTTTGTCTGGGGTTTGAAACCCATCATCATCAATCAGTCTCTTTCTGTCGGATTTCAGTCTTAAATTTTTTAAAGTTCTCTTGCTGGGAGAGTTCAGTGTGGTGTCAGATGGAACAGTCTCTTTTGGAGTAGAGTCCACAGGAGTTAGATGGGCGCGTTGCTCTTCCACTTTCTTGATGAGGGGGGGTCCAGGGCCTCGGGTAGACGTGGGGAGCCGGAATAGCGGTAGGTTCATCCTTTCCTTGGCGGCAAGAAGGGCGGTGTGAATGTTTCCCAATTCTTCACTAGTGGCGGCATACTCTTCGCTAGTTGCTGGTACAATAGAGAGTTTCCTTGCCCAAATGGCGTAAGAGTCTCTTAGATTTATCAGTTCTCTTACTGATTGTTGATTAGCATAGATGAATTCGTTAGTAATCACGAATCTGGAAGGTGAAGATGGTATTTGGACATTATTGATAATTCCATTTTGAATCAAATCCATGTCATTAGTGGTAGCCATAATTCGGTCCAGGTCAAAAGGATTGGAAGCAGAGTCAAAAATAACCTACGTGCACAAGCTGTGCAGTCGCAGGCAAGCGAAGGAAATAAGTTCAGAAACTAACGTCTGTTCTCGACGGAGTCTGGAGCTAGAATCCCGGCGAAGAGGTAAGCGAAGGCTACGGTAAGAAGAAAAGCAGAATTTCCGATGCTGAAAAGCTCGAGAAAAACGACCTCTCTCCTTGAAGGCGAAAGCTCGAATCCCCATTTCTGCCATTATTTGGTCTACGCCCAACCTCAGAATTTTTCCAGTTTCTGGAATTAACATCAAAATTAGGCATCCTATGCACGTTTTGACTCCGTCTTTCCACATTATCACTATTCTGCGAACCCCTTTTTAATTTGTAAGAATACCTCTCTTCAAATTTAGTTAATATTTCTAAAAGTTATACCGTGTTCTGCGGATTGCGAACTTCCACATAGTCCTGGACTTGTGGTTCGAGTCTAACAAAAATGTGATCAACCAATTCTGTCTGCGACATCCCTAGTTCCAAATCTTTATGCAGTTTAAGTAAATCGTAAACAAAATCTGTTGGTTCCTGATTTCTTCCCTGTTGGGATGCAAAAAACCTCGGGGAAAGCTTTCGCCAATTCTGCCTTTAGCTGCGCGAAATCCGTGGCTGTATCTTGCACTAGCACCGATCCAAATATTGAGTACCAATCTTGAGCCCTTCCCCTGAGATGACTTTTCAAATAAGCACATGACAAGTTACTCGGGATTTCAAGTAACTGTATTTGATTATCTATGGCCTCGAGAAATTCGTTCACGTTCTCACACCCGGAAAAGCACATTTCTGGTAAAATACCAAACCTTCCTGCATTACCTAACCCAGAGTTATATAGATGATTCGGGCGCCATTGCGACATAGCCATCGTTCGATAGCCATGTCGTGGGGTTTCCACGTAAGTTAGAGGTGTGGGATTCTCGGAATGATGAGGCATTCTATAATTCTTAATATGACTTTTATTAAGAATTTAACTTAAATTACTTAGATATCGAACAAAATTATATTAAGTGAGAATAAACCACTACACGTAGTCTTAACTAACTCGGATCGCGCAATTAGATCACTTATCAATATAAATATATCTGCCTAATCTCGTCTCAATAATATAATAGCGTTCAGAATATAATCTTCCTACCTTGGTTGAATACTCAACGGTTCAATTACTTTCAGGTAGGCTGTTGGGCTCGCGTGCAATAGTATGCACCTTGTAGTAATGGCTTGATATCCGTGATGCTTTGGTAGGCCGTCAAATTACACTTCTACCTTTTCCAAACAGAGCTTTCTCTAAATTGCCATCTTTGCTCACTAAACTTTCTATCCTTTTAAAGGTTATCTTATTTGCATCTATGCTTCGTTTCACTTCTTGGATTTGGGTTGGAAAAGTTTTGCCATTAATCGTGGCCGTCAAAAAACATAGAGGTTATGTTAGAAGAAGAACGCGAGAGATGTCACAAGATTATTTTCCGAATTCGTAATATTATTAGGATTGAGAGTAGGCGGATAATATCATTATTTAGATAAGTGATCCAATTGCGCGATCTGTTTTAGTTACGGCTACGTGTTTTGGTTTATTCTCACTTAATATAAGTTTGTTCAATATATAAGTAATTTAAGTTAAACTCTTAATAAAGTCATATTAAGAATTCTAAAATGTCTCTTCATTTCGAGAATCCCATACCTCTAACTTACGCTGACCCACAAAGATATGATCGACTAAGATCGACCATATCACAGGGTGCTGCGCCTTCACTTCTTTGGTCGATTGAAGCAGTTCTCCGTAGAGCCGCACCCTTTTTTTTTCCTTTGGCGAACTTTTAACTCCACTGGTATAAACAGTCCACACTCTTAACTGGGCAGTTTCTCTAGTATATCGCGCGCACACACAGAAGAATCCGTCCCACTCGATTCGGAAGATAATCCTTTTTACTATTCAGGCGTAAATTCCAGCATTTATTCCATTTAAATGCAACCCGCTGCCACCTGATATATAAATAGTATAGCTGTAATGATTTCACTCAGCTCTTGGATAGCTATTTATTTCAATATGAAAATCATCAAAAAAAATAAAATGGTAAATTTTTTTACAGTTCAATATCAAATATGTCCGTAATGATTTCGAGTCTCTTTCGCACTCTCTCCCGTTCCCTGATCTTCCAAGCCAGGAGACCGCTGTACTTCGCGGGCTCGTTATCGCTGTTTTTTTATCGCTCAAGGGACGTCCAAACGGCTCTCTTCAAAATCTAGTCTCCTTTTCTTGTCCGGACTCTCTCGCCCTTCTTATATCCTCTCTCTCCTCTCTTTGTCGGCCTCAAACCCTCTGGTTCTTCTGCCGCCTTCCGGTCTCGGCTCCCTTGATCTCTTACCCTTCTTCCGCGCCAAATCGGTTTCGTTTCCTGTTCACTAGTCTAAAGGACGTATAACACGTATATTTTTCATGCAATTTTTTCGTCCAATTTTTGGCCGAATCTGAGGGGGAAGGGTTGCCGTAAACAAAACGACACGCTCTGACGTCAGCGGCACTCTATCTCCACATTGAAAAATTACTCGCCGATTTTTCTGCTTCGTAAAATGAACATCCAAAATTATTTCTTTCATTTCGCTTCCGCAATTGTTGATGGGTGTAAACTAAAAATAGAGCACCATTCAATTTAAAATATTATACGCCGTTAAAATATTATACACCATTAAAACATTATACGGCATATCTGAAGTGTTAGACGAAATCGGAGCCGCCATCTTTTTTATGACGTAGGGCGCCGAAGAACCCCATTGGCTGGAATCTCAAGCAATTTTATTTGGAACAACTTCTTGAGCTCGCTAGCAAAAAATTGTTCTAAAGCGGTTGCTATGGCAACTGAGTAAAAATTACACGAATTGAACGAAAAATTGCTTGAAACGTGTACGTGTGATACGGCCTTAAGAAGCGCCGAGGCTGGGTGCAACTTTGTAAGTTCACAGATGCGCCGTCGTCAACGAGTTGTGGGAAAATGAATACACAATGTTAAGGCGCCTCTTTTTGAAAGTCCGGTCAGGTGGGAAAAAAGGTTCCGAAACTCGACCACCCAGTTACGAAATTCCTTCAAAGCAATTAGGGAAATGCCTCGAATTTCCGCACTGTCTGTCGGCAAGGGATCTGTCAAAAAATAGGGGAAAGAGATCGGCTTCGTCACATGGCTTTTTCTATGTAACACACAGTTATATAAAAGAAATACAAACTTCGCAATTTTTTTTTTAATTATAGCATTTTATTTTAATTGTAATAAATATAGAAAAAAATATACATTTCAATTGTTGTGAGCAGAAGACTTATTTTAACAAGTGAAACAAATTCAACTGTTCAGTTCAAATACTACCCGTTATTCGCTTGCGAACGAATAACGGCTAGTATTTTTATATTTTTAATTACTGAACAAAAGTCGTAATATTTCTTATTTCGTACTCACTGAGGTAATTTAATTAAAACTGTAAATTTTTACAACGAAATAATTGTTAAAAAAAAATGGTTTCTAAACTGATGATTCTAAATTTAAGACAAGAAGTGAATTTTGCGAAGAAGCAAAAATAAAAGAAAAAACCCAAAGAAAATAAAAGGTGCTGTTTTGCCACCCCCTTTCAAAAACTTTTAATTTTCCCGGTTTTTTTTCCCTAAAAGGACTTTTTTAAAAAAAAAAAAACAGAAGAATTTTTATCTTTAGATATGAACAAAAAAAAAGGGGGTGTTCATATTTCGCAAATTTTTCAAATTTTCAATGTTTTTTTTTTTCTTCTCAATTATTATGAACGGAAAAAAAAGTTACTCATTTTCCATTGAAAGAATTTTACACTCATATCTTGTTCGGAAAAAAAATCATTTAACTATTTTAACAATGTACATAAAAGGGTTTTTACTAAATAAAACAAGAATTTTTTAAAAAATTTTTTCTTAAGTTGAGAAATTTTTAAAAAAAAAAAGATCAGAAGGATTTTAAGAAAAAAAAATTTTCCCAAAAATACATAAGCACAAAATAAAAAAACTTTTGTTCTAAATTGTGTTGGTTTGTTTTTAAAAAAGGTTTAAAACTAAATTTTAATTCAAGATAAATATATTTATATCCCAATGACCTAGATTGATGGTTTTCCCGTTCAGTCATGTAATATACATAAGATATCAAATTTTTTCCCCTTTTTCAGGAATCCTGTCTAAGAGTCATGATGTTTCCAGTTAAGAAATCTAAATTAAACTAGGGAATAATTCGGATTTATTTTCAAATCATTTACTTAAGAGATTTTATTATCTGGAAAATGAATTTTTCTTGAAATTTTCACAATCACCAAATCAACAATTTTTTTAAATCACCTTTTTTTCAAAAGCATTAAAAAATAAAAAAAAATCAATGAGAAATGGGCAATATAGTACCACACTGAAGTATATATTAATTTCCCAAAATTTATTTTTTTTAACTATTATACAAAAAAACCTCAAATAATTTTTGTGTATAATAAATCAACTCTGAAAAAAAAATAATGGAGGAAAATTAAAAGTATTTTTGTAAAAAAAAACTAAACTAAAAAGTTTTTTGTTTATTTTAAATATATGATGATTATCTCCTTTAGAAATTAAGATAATGATAGAGATAAAACAAATAATACGTTTAGAATAGAAAGGATTAAAAATTTCTAGATTAGATTCAGCCTCAATGTTGACTAGAAATTTTATCAATTATACTAAAATGTGAATTTTTCATAATTAAAAATTATTATTTTCCCCTTACACTGAAAAAAATAAAAAATATGTGTAATTTGATATTTATTTGTATTTGAAAAATAATAATGAAATTTTTCCGTTTTTAAAAATAATAATTTTTGCTTTAAAAAGGGGTTGATTGGCGAAGAACGTCGTATTTAAATCCGGTCAAGGCAGGCGACACTTGAGCTGGCAACCCCCTAACTTCCACCAAGGGGAAAACGAATGCTTTTCATGCATCGCCCCCTACATTGCAGGTCTTGGGTACATCGAACCCCCAATACGCGGGACGATTCGATTACCTTGCCCAAAAGGGTTACCACGACCACTTTTATTATCTGGAGGAAAAAAAGAATTTTCTTATTTTTCACAAACTCTTTTAAATATCAACAGTTTTATAAATAGCTATTTTTCGAAAATCTTAAAAAAAAAAAAGAAAAAAATGAAAATTTGAAATTTAAAATACTGTACTTTAAGTATACTTTCCCCTTTCTAAATTTGTAGCAAAGTCCGTGTGACTATTATATTGGGGGAAAAAACAACAACATGAATAATCTCTATGTTGAAAAAAAATAAATCATCTCTGAATAAATAAAAAAAGGCAGGAAATTTAGAAAATCATTTGATTATTTTGAAAAATCTAGTGATTATCTGCTTAGAAATTGTAATGATAGAGATAAAAAAAAATATTGAATTTAGGGCAGTAAATAGATGAGATTTCTAGATTGATTCTGTCTCAATGTTGACTAGACAGTCTGCATTAATTATACTAAAAAGGGTTGTTTTTTTTATTATATTTAAAATTATTTTCCCCTTTTTAATGGAAAAAAAAAAAACAATGTTTACTTTGATACTTAAATCTCGTTTTGTAAAAAAAAATGTAATTTAGCTTCAATTTAAGTAATAATTCGTTACTTTGAAAAAACCTTTAAATTTAACATTTACATATTTATTAAGTTTTTAAATCCCCGATTTTTTGATAAAGAAAAGTTTAAATATTTCGAGAAAACGTTTAACATACACCCCAAATTACACGGTAATATTTCCCGAAAAATTGTAAAGGGATTTGCCGGGGTGTTGCCTTACTTCTATGTTTTTTCCTCGTGACTTAGTGGTTTGGGGTGAAAAAACCAAGCTTTCCATAATCTTAATATCTCTTTATTAAGATTTTAACAAAAACTATACAATGATAATATTTACATTTTAACTTTGCGGATCTGAAGTGAAGAAACAAAAAAAAGGTTCCCAAAAAAGCGCAACCCTGATCACTTTTTTTAACGTTACCGCTTACCCTAACCTCGTATAAAAAACAGTTCCTAAGTTAATAAACGAGCCCCCATACCTCTATATCTTGGGAGCAACCCCTCGGATACTAAATGACTTTTTTTCTATCTCGCGTGGGAAAGGTATTCACCTTGACTTGAAGGCACTTGCACGAATAACTGAACTTTTTTGAAATTCCCCAACTCTTACTTTTTGCTTCGCGCTTAAACACAGACTAGCATAATCACTTCCCAAAAAAGGGCACCCGCTTACGCTAAACTTCTGCTATTTAAAAAAGGCTTAATTTGCCAATCACGCTTCCCTTTTTTTTGGTTGGAAAAAATTTGCCATTTTCGCCCTCAAAGAACCCAAGAGGACAATTAATGGAAAGGGAGAGCCCGTCACACCATCAGCATTAACAAAAAGCCGAATGTCAGGAATAAGATGTATTATACGGGGTATTTTTTTTTAGGAGAATTATACTACCAATATAGCTAGAAACTGGTTCCTCTCACGAATACGCCTTGGCGATCGAACCTTTCTAGAAAAGTGGATTTGGCGATGGAAAATCCCCGCCCACGTTTTAAAAATTTCCCAAAATTTCCCCTTTGATGGTATTTTTTCTTAAATTTTTCTTACTTTATTATGAAAACGGGGCCTTTCTTCGGTTGGGGAATTTCGACACTTTGTATAGCAAGCGGTATGCCCGCCCCAATTTAATGCAGAAGGGATTCTCCTCCCGTTCTTTTTATTCTACAATTTTGGTTAAAGGGCCCCCTTTTCTTTTACACCAGACAACGTGGTTTTTTAATGACAAATTCACTGCAGTATGGAAAAAACTTTTATTTGAAACATTGAGTTAAAACCCCCAATTTGGTCCCCCCAAACCCCCTAACTTGCATATATCGCAAGCGGGAAAAAGATCAAAAATGGGAAAATTAATTGAGTTCTTTTGGAAGTGTTACGGGGAAAAAAAAGGCAGGGGGTTTTTTATTTTTTTGGGAAAATGAGTTTTTTTGAAAACCGACATTTAACCAAGTTCTTCTAGATCAAATTTTAAATATCTATGGTTTAGTGCAGGGGGGGAGAGCCCCTTTTTACTACTTTTTATTGGTTTAGTTTCTTTGGGGGAATTACATAAAAATTCAAAGTAAATTTTTTCTTCTAAAATTTTTCATTGGGAATCGAATGTGCCTAACATTCTCAGAATCAGAATCATTTTTGGAAGAATGAGGGATTTTGCTGCGTTGATTTCATTCCATCGCTAAAAATTTCTTCAATATAATTCAAAATTTGTAAAAAAAAAACAAAGCAGACCCACGATATTTGGGGGGAAAAGAATTTGAATGTTTTTTAAAAATGAAATAAATAATTTAAGCTTTTTAACGTTTAAATTAACAAAATTAAAAAATATATTTATGAATTTCAAGTGAATTGATTGATTGAATAATAACGTCGCACTACACGAGGGCTTTTGGCGACGGACCACGTAATTTTGAACCATGGTCAAGTGACGTGGACGACACCTGGGCTGGCACCCCTTCTCCTAACTACCACACCAGCGGGAGGACATTTCAGCTCTCGACAGATTTAACGTGCATCGCTGCCCTACACGGCGGGTCTTAAGTGGTACTGGGCTCGAACTCGTGACAAGGCAAGCCACGGTCCGAAACCTATACCACTCGGCTGCCGCGGCTGAATTTCAAGTGAAAATTGATTCGTTACTTTTTCCCCTCTACGTGCTACTTTGCTGCATAAGTTTCTGGCAACTCTGGTAGGGCAGGCTCTATACTCTGTTTCACCTCAAGTTGGCAGCGTTGGGAAAGGTAGGGAATGTAACAATCCGCTTGAAAAAGTAGTTCCAACATGATCTGGAATTTAAATCAAAGCAAATGCACAGAAAATTTTTAAAAGTATCATGTATTATATAAATTGTAGGTTTAAAGATATATTTTAAGTTAATCACATCTTAAAAGCATTTATTCTTTAATCCCTGTGAACGAATACAGTAGAAATCAACCACATGACTTTTGGCTGAAAAAACCGGATTTCAAGATTACATTCTTCCGAAATATTCGCGCCAAATCAACGCCATTCGCTTTGCGATTTAGCTTTGTTCTTAGATAATATTTTTACATCTCGTGCGCTATCTTAATTTTGTAGTTTTTGAAATTTTAAACATTTTTTACAATAAAACAGTTCTAAATATCAAAATATATAATATTTGTATTAAATTATTTTAATAAATCTTTTTTTTTTATTTAAAAGTTATACTTATTGAGCTGAATATATAAACTTTGCATATAATGTTAGTAAAAAAATTTTTTGAAGTATGCATCGAGATATTTTTTTTCCAGATAAACTATAAATTTTATAAAAGATTATAAGTTTTAATATTGATAAATTTTTGAAATTAATCCCCAAATTCTACTATGTACTTCCGTATATCTTAAGCTAACGTACATAAACGGCATTTACATGTAATATGAATAATAATTACAAACTGATTTAAAACAGTAATAATGGAAAACAGATGATTAATTATTTATAAACAAGATATATATATATATATATATATATATATAGAAATTTGTATTTTATAAACAGATGTAATAAATGAAATTATGAAACTAAAGAGAGATATATGAGCCGTTTATTTTGAAAATAGCATATAAGTCACTTAAAAAAAACAATGTAATGATGGCATGTGAATTACAATTTAACCGTATTTTTTCATTTAAAAAAATGCAATCAACATGTTGGGAACTATTGAGTTTTTTATTCGAGAAAAGTTTGCTAGTTAATTAATCAATTTTTTTTAAACATGTTGAAACATAAACTCTTAAATATTTCGATTAAAGAAGGGCTTATACTATTATCAAAAAAAAAACTCATACAATTTTAATGAACAAATTTTTCAAGAGTAATTTTTTTTGCTCGCCAAATATGGAGAATTTTATTTGTTATAGTCACACTCTTCTCCTAGAGTAACCCTGTAGTGGCTGTGATTTGGTCCGCGTACCCTTCCCAGCGCTGCCAACTTAAGGTGAAACGGAGTATAGCAGTTTTGCCACCTCGGGACAAAAATGGAAAATGCCGCCCTTCTCTCCGAAGCAAAAAACTAGAATTTAAAAAATTTATTTGTTAAATTTTAATATGTATCCTAGTACTAACCCATATTCGAAAGTAGCACAAAATAAAACAGAAGACGGAAACAGAACAATGGAATAACTGCACGATATGGAGACGCCAAGTAAGTAATCACGTGATTCCGGCGTCAATATACACACGTGTTCATTCATAGTGTGGGTTTTCCTATGAATATGTTGTTGATATTCTTGTCTCTTAATTTTATCTAATTAAAAACACATGATATTGTATTTTTTGTATTATTTTAGAATATATATTTGTTAGGAAATAATCTTAACAACTGTTTTATATAATTTTTTATTCTAATTTATTTATATCTAATTAGGTAATTATCTGCTTTGACTTGTGTTAGCTGGCATATTAATTTAGGTTGCATCGTAGCATTTATTTATAGTTCTTGGTACACTTAGGTATGGCTCTTAGTTATTTTAGTTCTTAATTTAGTAATTTTTTTTATAAAGTTTCGCGCAAGAATGGTTGACAGTATAGAATCGAAACTACTTTTTTAAAATTGTACGACTATCGACTAACAATGGTATCATTTCCTTAAAAAAAGGATTTTTTCCATCATCTTTTTTTTTGAAATCGTAGTGGCTACTTAAGAAGTAAGTATTTGTTTATCTATGATTTAACTATTTTCCTTTTTTGTACAAATACTTAAAATAGTTTAATTCCTGAAAACTCAGTATTAGGCATGTAAAGATAATTATGGATATTAGTATATGATTCATATATGTCTCCTGTGATGAAAATGAATTATTTTACAACTTCATGAATTGCAAATTTTATAATAGAATGGCTTACCAATGGGGACATTAAACACACTATGTGAAACATTATAAGTGTCAGACATTTGAAATAATCCTGTAATATTTTTGTTTGATTTATCAATACTATAGGAAGTTCTTAAAACTTTTTCCTTTGTACTAATATGCTACTAGCTGGTAAACCTGTTCTTTCCACAGGTGTGAATTTATATATATAAATGTTATGCATGAATTTTCTGTTTCCCCCAGTACTTCAGTATTTAGAAATGGAAAATAACAATTTTCTAAAAAATATATTATATTTACTTAAGTTTGCCTATCTACACTTGAAATTCAAATGAATATTTTATTTCACTGTGGAAAGTTATTTGATGAAAATGAATTTTTCGTTTACACAATCTATTGCATATAAATACTTCATATTGTACAATATTATGAAGCATTTAAAGATATTTGAAAATGTTTCTAATAAAATAACATTCCTATCTTTGACTGTCTGATTTACTTAGTAATTATCCTTTAAAAATGTTTGAAAATTTTTTTAGAAATGATTGCATAAAGTAATAGAAGAAAATACTACTTCACTATTAAGTTAAATAAATGAATCATATTAATATATAATTTTTAAGAAAGATTTAATGTAATATGATTATCCATTATTACGAGCTATTGAATTACTTATAAAGTGCATAATCAGGGCTAATAATTAACTAAATAATTACAATGAGTAATTTCTACATGTATTAACTGCTTTTATATTTTTCTGTAAGTTGCAGTTACTATAGCAAGTGCTGAGAGTTCTTTCAGCATATTAAAATTAATAAAGTTACTTTCAGCCATGCATGTATACAGAAGGCTTAAATGCCCTTGCTATATTATCTTATGTTTATAAATAAACATGTGTTTGTAATTTTTTTCGTTAAGTACTATGTTATGCTGGAAACTTAACCTTTATATCTCGGCTACAAAATATTATGCATGGATATGCGACACTGGGATCACAAATTCAGATTATTAATGCTGGTATGAACTATATTAATAATTTGCATTACAAATTCAATACTTTTTTTAATTGTCTTTGTATAAAGTGCTTATAACATGTTGAACAACTTATTTTAAATTATTATTGTATAATATTAAGTAACGTTTCATCAGAAAAAATGCTATAGTAAATTCAATTTAATTTCTTATTGAAATACATACTTCTTTAAGCTATTGTTTACCTCATATTAGAGTTAATATGAAAGTTTTTGATTAATAATAAATATTTATCCATTGTGTGATGAAAATGAATCTTATTTTTATAACACAATGAACTGCAAATAAGATAGAAACAATTCAATACAATATATATGTATGGAAATAAATAGTTGCATAAAATTTCCATTCACAATTTCTACTAGTTATGTCTCTTGACAAGATATTTCTGTTTAGTGTTAAACACTTGAGTTTTATTTCATGCAAACTTAAAACTTAGAGAAATGTATTGACATGTTATTTTGTTATCACTAATATGTATCTAAAGTATCCTTTTGTATATAATTAAACTTTTAAAAAAAAGAAATTGATCATTATAATACACAAGTGCCCAAAATTTGTCTTCAAAACATATGTCACACAAAAATACCAGTGATTTAGGCCAAATAACCCTTAACAATAGTTTTGAAAAAAGATTCTCTTCGATAAATATAAAATTGATCCAAGTACTCTTCTTAGGTCAATATTTGCAACTAACTCAATGCAACAAATTTATTCAGGACTTACATCACGAGATTTATTTTTGTAAAAGTGTAAAATAAATCTAATCTCTATAATGATAAATCTTGTACAAATACCAATAAATGCATATTTGTTATACATATGTAGTAAAAAAATTTGTATATGTGTGTGGCAGGTTTATACCACACAATCAAACTCTGAAAAACATGTGTTAATAGGTACCATGCAAATATATTACAATTATTATTTTTTTTGTAAAAGAATTATGAATTCAAAAATGACTTTTATTTTGGTCATGCAGCAGTGAGCAGGACTTATATATTTAAAGTATGGACACAAATTTATATTTTACTATATATACATTCTAATTTAAAAATTTTAATGCCTTAATTTATTACCATATTTGGAATTCAATTCTCGATAAATCATAATTTTACCTAAAGTCGTTCAGCGAATAAAGACTTCTAAAATGTAGCACAATTTTTTACGTGTAATTTTACAAATGGTAACTGATAATTTTGATTTCCTAATGTTTGAAAATTGGTGTATTTCATCAATTAGTATAAAGCAGTAAGCAAGAGCTTGTAGTAAATTAAGATATTTTTCCATTTCTGTATTTTCACTTTTTCCCTGTAATATTGTAAAATTATTCAGTAAAATAAGTTTTATAAATATATATACTTCTTTTTGATATATGTATGGTTACATATCAGATTCTTGTGTTATAATTTTTAGATAATTAAATGCTGAAGTACCTCTGTTAACTACTCTGAAGATGTGTAAAAATAAGTAAAATTTAAGTTAACTAAACATAATATGTTCTCAATATAAAATAAACATTTGCTTTTAAATATTTACATTCTTGTAGAAGTCTACATCTATCCAAAATCCTTTTTGGCGAAGTTTAATTTGTCTTATGGTGTTGAAAACATTCAAAGAGTGGTCTAACACATAAATACTGGGAAGATGGTATGTAATCCTCATGCTTCATCAGGCCATCAAAGCACTTAAATTTTTTAACATATTAAAAAATGATTTTTTTCTTTCCAATTAACCTTTCCTTAACTGATCGAGCAACCATTTCAGCAAAAGAAGACATTTTAGAAAGTAAAATGTATAATTTCTAAGAACAAAATAATCGTACGTAACAGTAGTAAACAAATGACGCCATATTCCCCTGCTGACGGAATCACGTGTTTGTGACATCACATGAATTTAGTCCTGCACTGAAAATGGTTAAATTTTTAAAGAAATCAATTAAAATTGTCTGAAATTAATAAGGTTATTGTGGGAAAAACCAATAAAAGCTATTTCTAATATACGTTATCCCCATGACAACCACATTGCCAGACAATAAAAATATCAAGGTAACCATACTGTAATTTTATCGCCCATCTTGGCGAATATAAACTACTTGGCGCTATTACCCCGGATATCAAACTGGCACCATATATGCTTTTGATTCAAAAATTAACTATCATACAGGATTCTAAATTTCTATATAAAGATTTAATATGTAAAATTTTTGTGTGAGCTTCTGAATCATAAAGACAAATATAAGCAAACTCTGTAAGAGGAAAAATCTCCAGATAAAAAACGGTTTTAATATCAGAAAAAGTTTTCAGAGCAAATTTTTCTTTACATTTCTGGACTAATACCTCTGAATTGAACTCTGAGTAGCATTGGTATATTTTTATGTATACATATGACAATAACTAAATTACACATGAGCTTATGACATAAAAGTGCAATATGTTTAACACAAAAAAGCTTGATGAAACATTGGTTAACACAAAATCCTACAATGGTCCTGACAAACTAATATGTATTTTCATGCATTTTTTATTTCTTAACATGCAACAAAAATCGCTTAACATGAAAAGATTTCCCTTATCGAAATGAACAAAATATGGAAAACAGCAGTCCTACCGTATCATCGGATGCCTTTTTTGCAGTGGATGATGATAATGGGTGTACAGCCCTAATTATGGCAGAAAATGATATTTTGGAGTTTGTTCGAAGCTCAAAGAAATATGCTGATGTAGATTCCAAAGACGAAAAAAATGAATATGAAGCAATGGTTCCCACATCATCAAAATGAAGAACATCATGAAAAGTATGGGCAATTATTTAGACACACTTTCATTGATACAGACGTAAAATGAACAATAAAATGAATGACATCAAATAAGTTGTTGACAATTTGATGTTAAAAAAGACTATGCAAGGAAAAATATCAGATTATGTTCCCAAAACTCAATAAAAGTTTTTTTCATAAAACTTGAACATTTTGTGTTAAATTTCCTAAGTTCTAGTGAATGTTTTGTTCTCATTTTTATTAAATACATGCGTATATACATATCCATGTTAGTAAAATGTACTCTAATAAACTTAAATTTGTTGAATATATGTTTTTTATTGCAATATCCTTTAACACGAAATTCTTTTAACATGAAAAAATGTTTCAGTCCCCTCAGTTTTGTGTTAACCAATTTTCACTGCATTGAAATCAGCATGCTTTTATCCTTTATAACCATTTTGCCACAATAAGTATTCTTCCTACCTTAAGTGCTTGTTTTGATTTTGATGGAACTGTGAATTGCTGATGAGAGAGAGTGAGATGAGAGAAAGCTGATGTGGGAGAATGTTCCAAATTTCTTTTGGAAATTAGCCCGACAAACAACACAAATATGTAAATTCTATGAAATTTTGCTTCCTATATAATTCTAGAGACTTAAAATTTTATTATACAAATTTTTATTTCTAACAAAATTTATTTTATCATTTACGAACAGAACAGCACCTACAAACTGTAAAAACTTATAAACCATCTAAGCCAATCCACAAAAATGTTGAAAATAAGTTCAGAATTTTTCAGTGGGACACAACCAAATTATTTTTACATCATCACATACACACAAATAAACAATCTATAAAATGGTATATTTCAATTTTAGTAGTATAATAATAATAAACAAAATGTTCTATTATATTCATAACATACATATAATCGCATAAAAAATATTTAGGTGAAACATTAGTAGTTTTAATGTACTTTTTCTGAATGAAAAAAATATGTTTACATTAAAAGTTTCATTTTTAATGTAGCATTTTAATTTTCAGAGTCAGACTAAGAGCTACCAAAGCCCTTGTAACAATATTAAAAAAATTTCCATAAAGCACATAGTTTTTAAGATTTAATTTTTTATCATTCAATGTTCCATTCCCTTAGAACTGAATAAATGCAATTCAGATGGAAATTTATACAATTTACTTTTTAAAAAAAAATACTTGCTTTAGTTTTATGTATTATTAACTATTTTGATTTATTTTATTAGCACTTTTTAAGTTTATAAAAATAATGCAAAAAAATATTACAAGTCATATTAACCAGTGTATTCGAAATAATTTATTCAGAATGCTCTGTCCAGCCTTCCCTTTGAAGCAACATATTCTATATCGCATGCTTTTTGAAATTCAGCATTTAACTTTCCTTACATGTTTCTTCACATTTCTCCAGGAAATAAAACCCCTCTTACTTATTGTCTTACATGCAACACTGAAATTCATCTTGTATCATTGATCTATACGTTCTGAAGCTAAAAGTAGAAGGACAACAAAAGAAATGGCTTCCCCAAGAGATTATCTCAACTCTTCAAAAAGAAGTAATAAGCTGAAGAAAGCTCCAATAATAGTAAGCATTCATAATGATTCAGAAATAGCATGTTTACGAAAAAATAAAAAAAGGACATACAGAACTGTGGATTGAATATATACCAGGGATGGCAAACCATTGGCACAGCGTGCCATGAATGGCAAGCGGCACAATATTTTAAGCACACCAGTGATCAAAACTGTTTGCATTTTATTTCAAAATTGTAAAGTTCACTATGAAGTATTACAAACAAATCCGAATGATCAGTCGTGGTGTGGAGGGGAGCACACTCGTTTGTTATTGCCTTGCCTTAGTTATGTCATGGACTACAATTGCTTATGATGCAAAGTTTGTCTACGCATAGCATAGTGAATTTCTTTGACATAACTGTATTTTAAAGTTTATTTGTGTTATACTTACGATTTTTAAGTGTTATATATAGTAAGTGTAACAGAGAAGTGAATCTAAAAATACGTCATTATTAGAAAAGGAGACAAACGATGTGTTTTATGCTCTGCAACAGTGGTATGCTGAACATCATTTGTACAACAGCATTTTGAAACAAATCGCAAATCCTCTTGTCAAAAAAATGAACTACAGCAAAAATAATCAATTGCTTAAAACCCAATTGGCCCAGATGACTCCAATTGAGCATGCACTTTACTAAAAGTAACATCTTACAATCTGCGGATTATATACAGGCAAATACGGTACTTTCCACTTAATCATATTTTGTAACTAATATTCTAGTATCATTTACACTTTTTTCTTAAGATATACTAAGTATATCAATTATTTTAAATACTATCACTTCTGAGATTTTCAATGCTATATAAACAATTATTTTGAATTGCACTTCAAGACTAACTTCGACAATTGCGATCGACATTAAAGAGATGATCATCGTCGAAAACCTTTCTGGCCAGAATTAGAGGAAGAAATAAATAAATGGATTTTAAAAGAAGGACACAATGGGAAAGCATGATTTTTTGATGTTAACTAGCTAAATATAAAAAAAAAGAAAGAGATTTCTTTCACGCAGAATGTTTCGTTTAACAACTCAAAACATAGATGGCAGTAGCAAAAAATTTTTTGTTGTATTGAGATTATCGTAAAAAAATATCATACATATTTAAAAAGACATTTTCCAATAATTTTTTTTTTCTCTACAATTTCTTACTTCTATTTTTAATTATATTGTGTATTTTTTTATCTTATATGACACTCATTATCGACAGTTTATGTTTTGGGTTATTCGCCGTAAAAACTGCGCATATTATACAATTTTTTTTTACTCGAAAAAAGGCTTCTAATATGCCGCCGTGGATTATATACAGGAAAATACGGTACTTTCCACTTAATTATATTTTGTAACTAATATTCTAGTACATTTACACTTTTTACTTAAGATATACTAAAGTATAACGACTATTTTAAATACTATCACTTCTGAGATTTTCAATGCTATATAAACAATTATTTTTGAATTACGCTTCAAATTATTCTATAAATACTGAATTTCAGAATCAAAAGTATAGTGATCGAATTTAGATGAAGAAACTGTCCATTGCTGCCATTTTTATATATTAGAATTAAAAACAAAAGAAAAAGCAATGAGATTTATTGAAATTTTTAAGTATGAATCTCTACTATCATACAACTAGATATTTGAAGTTTTCAAAAAGTTGAATTTGTGATTACATTATGATTGATGAGCTGTTGGAATACTTCTATGTACCCTGTTTAAAGATAAATCTGCCCATTTATTCGCTTTCTGTCGAAAAGTTTCTTGGGGATTGTTATTTTTTGGTTCGGGGATGGGAGTCACAGCGGGAAACGAATTATTCTTTGGGCAATTTTTCTTCGCCATTCATCATCAACAATGTAAAAGGACTTCCCCCGGCAGGCCACATTACTTCCATTCAAAAAATAAAAAAATATTCATAAAATAATTTTTAATAAAAATGCTTATTACAAATCATTCTCAATTATTCAAAAAATTTAATTTCATGAACAGAATTTGCTAAACAAGAATTATTAAAATTCTACATAATATATTTAAATGTGTTTGGAACTTTATTTCTCTAAACATATCAAGCTAAAAAGAAATGATTTGAGGTAAATCTTATATGTTGCTTCAAGAATCTGATTTTATCTATACTTGTGTATTAGGGTCACTGCTGCTAAATTTGCAACATGAATCATGCCATTTTCAACCAAATATGACTGATTGTTTTTTTTTTTTCCAAATAAAGCGTCTAAGAATGTTTTTTGTTTTCATTTTCTGGCCAAATTAGTGTGGTAAAAATTTTACTGTGGTGATGCCAAAACATAAGTACCATTTTATCTTACTTTTGGTGTTTTTTTTAATTCTCCAATTATGAACTAATGCATTAATCTGCAAGTTAAATAATTTCTTACGTATGCTTTATTTCAATATATCCAAAAACTTTGCCTTATCCTTAAATATAAATTATTCTAAAAGTATAACTTTTAATTTCAGTTGAAACTTTCAGCATACAGGAGGAAAAAATTAGATTTATCTCTATAATTCATACTAAAACTAGTATTTCTAAACCAACTGAAAATTGGTATAGTGTCTATTATATCAAAAGAGAGGATACATCTTTTCTTGCAGTACATTTAATCATTTTTGTACTAATATTTATTCGAAAATCATTAAAACCCCTGGGGAAATATTCCTGAGTGGGCCCTGTATCAAAAAATCCCCTTTAGGGGCCCCCTTTTTGGGGGCCTTTTTTCCATTTTTTGCTTTCATGCATTGGGGCCCTTGTTGCTCGGGAGCCCAGTATCATTGATACAGTCAATATGGCTTTAGCTGTGCCCCTGGAGCTAACCATAAAAATTTGTAAAAATTTTTTTCAAGACTCAGTTAAAGAAAAACTAATTACAGAATTTAATTAAATAACATTGCATGTATAAATTTTCATGTTGACAAGTTAGGGCCGTCATTTGATCATGAGTTGGGCCCCCTTCAAAAAAATTTTTCATACTTTTGAAGCCACAATTACAACCCCCAAAAAAAGGGGAGGAAGCAGACCCCCTTTTGAACCGTTACAACAGCATTCATAAACAGGATAGACTTGTTTATTTAATTGCAATTATCTTATGGACATACAATGCCATCTTGTGCCAAAGGTTTTAGATATTAAAATCTTTCCAGAGGATGTAATCTTTACTAATGTCACACAATAAAAACACAAATTTTTTTAGGGGTTAAATTATTTTTTTAAACCAGGGCCCAAAAGGTGAAGATGGTACATGAGCTGGCACCTCTTTTCTCCAAACTAACGCCACAACAATCAAACATTCCAAGACATTGGGAAAATTGTGATCCCGGGAAATAAAGGGGAAGGGGGCCGCCAATATGTCAGCTGGGGAAAAAAGTGTTTTCCACATATGTGGGCAATCAGTGTAAAGGTCTTAAATCTCTACTTAGATTGCTCTGCCTTAAACAAACATGCACAGCTGCAATTCTGTGTTACAAAACCAAACAGTGGATAATTTTTTCAATTGTGCTTTTCAGGAGCTAGAAAGCATATAGTCTGAGTTTTAGCTGATTTAATGCACAGTAAGAATCTCACTAAAATTAAAAAACATGTAAAAACTTTTTTTTTACATTAAGAAAAAAATTTTCCCTCACCTTTTTCCCCAAGCTTTTTAAAAGACCCGAAACCCTATACTGAAATGTAGCAATAAAACAACTACTTCCATTAATTTATTAAAATGCATTTATGAAGAATATGGATTTGCATAACCTGTGGGTCCTATTATAGCCCACCCCTGGTTTTCGTGCTTTTTTTATTACCAAAATTCATAAGGTTCAAAAGTTTGAAAACCCCAAATTTTTTTTAAAAAAAAAATGTTATCAAATGATCCCAAAAGGTATCGGCAATCAGTAATTTTGTTTAAATTTGGGTCCCTTGGTTTAACCCCCACTAAGTTTTCAAGTGGTAAAGGCAGTTACCATTTATTTGGGCGCTTTCTTTTTTTTGGTTGTACCCTGCAATTACCAGTCATTGTTAACAAGATGAAAGCAAGGTTCATTTTCTTTTAAAAATTTTTGTAAAAAAAGTGGTAATTATTAGATGATGCTTTTCAAATGATGGAGGTGCTGTTCGATAGCAGGAAAGAATCCTCATTATATAAGAAAAAAAATTTTTGGTTTGGCAAAAAACCAACCCCAAAATAATTTTAAATTTTTCATTTTTTAAAAAAATAAATCATACGGGAAATTTTTTCATGAATTTTTTTTCCTTTGAACCTTTCCCTTTTTTTTGTAATGTTCTTAATTTTCATTTTTAATAGTTAAAAGAACTTTCCATTTTTTTAGTTGGATATCAATCTTTTTTTTGAATGTCCCAATTTTTTCGTTAAAAGGGGGGAATTTTTTTATTATGATTTTTTGCCCCCTTAAACAATTTTCTACACGAAACTTTGATTCCTTTTTGGGGGGTAATTTCCTATTTTTTAAAAAAATTAAAAAAAAATTTTCCAATCTGGGTCTTTTTGGGTAAAACTTTTACTTATTTGGGAAAGCCCTAATTTCCCATTTTTTGAAAAACAAAATTTTACAAAAAATTTGTTCGTTACGCCCGAAAAAAATTTGTCTTTTCAGCTTATGATACTTTTTTTCAGAATGTTATCCATTTCCTATTTTTTATGGAATTATTGTTCCATAAGTTTTAAAAAGCATCTATTTTTTATAAGCGAAATTTGACTCAAATTTTATCTTAAAGTTCTAATGTTTTCCATTTTTACTTTGTACAAAAAGCCATGTTTTTTTCAGTTTGCCTGGATTGGAAAATAGAACAATTACACTGAAAATAGTTACATTTTTAAAGAAATCGAATTAAAATCGTCTAAAATTTTAATAGAGTTACAGCGGGGAAAAAACCATTAACAGTTATTTCTAATATACATTATCCTAATGGCAATCACATCGCCAGATGATAAAAGTATCAAGATAACCATATTTTAATGTTATCGCCCATCTTGGCGAACAGAAACAACAACTTGGTGCTTGTCCCATGATATCAAACTTGCTGAACCTTTTTATTTAATAAAGAAATACACAAGCCTATTTATGACAAACAAAATAACTAAGATGACATTTTATCTGAATTTACCTTGCCATTTAAAATATTGTTCATGCAGACACATTTAAATTCAATACTTACACAACAAAAATTCACACACTACTCTTTGGTCATAATTGCTCAATACAAAATATACATCAAGGGAAAAACAGATCTTCATATTTTGTATGCATATTAAACTTGAGATCCAAGAATGTTTAAAATTATCACTAAAACTTCTTTCCTTAACTAATTGTTTTACGGGGTAAAGGAATACACAAGTATGTACTTATAAAAATTTAATCCATAAACTTTTTTTGAATATTAAAAGTGAATTCAATAAAAAAGAAAACAATGTGTGTGGTTTAATGTAATTCATAAAGTAAAATTAATAAATGGATGCAATTATTAAATCCTTACACGTTCTACGACATAGTTATAACATTATCAGATGAATAATAAACAATAATTGAAACAAAAATGATAAGAAAAAAAATAATATACTTTAAACAATTTAATTTTCTGTTAAAAACTAGCAAAGCATTATTACTTCTGTTTTATGTAATTTGTAAAAGTTAATCATAAGTATAGTAACAACATTGCACACACTGTTTACGATGACATACCTTGTAGACGGAAGGCTTCTCGTAATTTATTTTTTATTCATACAAATTTATATGAGATTGATATTTATGGGATATGGAGGATTAAAAAAGGCTATATTACCCTTTTAAATAAAATCAATTCTTATTTTGACAACACAAAGAAAGTGAAATACAACGGTTGCTCCAAGTTTAGTTGTATTTTAATATATCAGTTTTGTCGTGGGAATACTGTGTGGCTCAGCAATAATATCAAGTTTTTGAATATCTCTAGGTTATATAACTGATAAAATATCAACAGAAAAAATAACTGATGGATCTAATCTCGAGATCCAGGGCATTAGGATCATCTGGAGATGGAAACAACTCAATATCTTTAACATGTACCATCCACCTGATCTCAAAAGTTTACCAACAGATCTTCAAGATTTATTCACTGTGGGTACTATCTACCTTGAAGATTTAAATGCTAAACACACCATTTGGGGCGGTTCAACAGCAAACCCGAGAGGAGAGGAATTGCTAAACATTATTGAAGACAAGTGCTTTTCCATTCTCAATGATGGCACGGCTACCCGTTTTTCATATAGTTATACTATGAAAAAGCTCTAGATATTTCAATCACCAGTTCTGATCTTGGGCCCAGTTGTAAATGAACTCTTCTGGAAAACTTGGGGGTGATTACCTTCCTATTTTAATTGAACTAAAAAAGAGGCAACTAGTCCCACCCGTAAAAAAAACAAGGGATTTTAAGAAAGAAAACCCCCCCCTTTCCCGGAGGTTGTTGATAACGGAATTAAGAGCATACCCCTTAAGGATAATGTTGTTTTTTAACTGGTGCTTTTTTTTAAAAAAGAGATCTTAAGATCAGCCAACAAAAAATTCCCCAGGGGGAAAAATTAAAGAATAAGAAAACCCTATTTTATCAAGTAAATACCCTTTGCAGCCTTGCTAGAAAGAAAAAGAAACCTTTTGAAAATAGGAAAAAAGGGAGAAGCAGCCCAAAAAATTAAATTTTTAAAAAAAAATTAAAGCAAAGAAAAAAAAGACTTTTGTCCAGACCAAGGGGGTTTAAGGAATGATTTGGCTTGGACCCCCAAAATCAAAAAAACATTTTAAGGGAAAAAATTGTGGAAATTCTCAAAACATTAGCAAAGGAAAAACCAAAGCAGATCAAAAAAAGGGGAGGGAAGAGGAAATAAAGCTCAAAAATGCCTGAGCAAGCTGGATTCCTTTTGGGTTTTTTGCACTACGAAAATCAGACTAAGTTTTAAAGTCGAAAAACGGGAAAACATAAAAAATTGGGGCTAGTGGGTTTTTTCCCAAAGGTCCCAGTGATCCCAAAAACCCTCCATTTTGTAAAAGAGATTTCGGGAGTGAATGAACTCGAGGCTGGGGATCGGTGATTTTTTGTCAAAATATATCTCCGGTCCGATGGTATTCACGGTCAAATTGATCATCTTGGCCTGAGTTGAAAAGCAGAGTTTTTGGGACATCTTAAATTGTCCCGGGAAAAAAGGGCAGCGCCCCCGAGACTGGAGGAAAAAGGACCGTCTTTCCCCTATTAAAAAAATGTGGAAAAACCGGATGGTCCCTCTGGGGATTTAATCCCCCATCGCCTTAACCAGTATTGTTGAAAAAATAATAGAAAAAAAGGGTTTTTTAAAAAAATCACTTTTCACCCGCTTTCCCACAATTTCTCCCCGGGGAAAACAGCACGGTTTCAGAGGGGGAATAAAAGTCCCACAGATCAGCTTCTTACTTCTGTAAAAGGGTTGGATGTCAAATGGGGAAACCTACAAAATCACACTGTGGGGGTTTTTTCGGGATTTTTTAAGAGTCGGGAAATAATTTTTTTGTTACCAAACTGTATAAAAATGTTTGGTTTTGGGAAAAAAGCCCTGCCAAGGGATTTCGGGAGAAACAGACTTATCGGGGCCCGAAGTTTAAAAACCTTCCCAGGTTTTTTTCCCAAGGAGTCCCCCTCAGGGCCCAAACCCCCAAAGCCCCAACTTTTTTTCCCCGCCTACTTTCAAGCTTTTGGTTCCCTTCCAAGAGGTAAAGTGTGGTCGGGCACCGTGGATGATATCGTTTTTTGAAAGTCCGATTCTAATTTGAAAAAGGGAAGACATTAATCTTTTCCTTGAGGTTATTGGGAATTTTGCTCTTTGACCCAAACTTAATTTTAACCCTTTCCAAGCCCGGGGTTTTCTTTTTACAACCAATTGAAAAACCTTTTAATTTACATCCTAATATCTTTTTTATTAAATAACCACCGACCGTCGATAAACATCCAAAATATTTTTTTTCTGTATTGGGCCCCCGAAATTCTGGGGAAAAAAACAAAGGACAATATTGTATTGAAGGGAAAAAAAATGGCCCCAACGTCTTGGGGATATATCTCTGGGCGTGATTGGGGGAAATGCTTG
Organism: Trichonephila inaurata madagascariensis; assembly: GCA_019973955.1. Lineage (NCBI taxonomy): Eukaryota > Metazoa > Arthropoda > Arachnida > Araneae > Nephilidae > Trichonephila > Trichonephila inaurata. The sequence goes on along the minus strand of BMAV01017398.1, from coordinate 30,479 downwards.
CACTCTCGGAAAAAACGTCATTAAAACTGGAGTTGGCGTTCCAGCATACCGTAAGGGCCCGTTTCAAATCTTTCAGAAACTTTAAAAAAGGGTTTCCCGCTCAGCGTGCCCCCTTCATCACTGGTCTAAGAAATACTTTCCCAGGGGATATAGTACTTTTTGAGGCCGACCTCCATTTCTTTTCCCCAGAGATGCATGTCTAACAAAAATACCCAAAAAAACCCAGAAGTCTGGGTTCTCAAAACGTCCCTTTAGCCATTTAAATTTGAAAACCAGAGACTCAGAAAAAAAAGTCCCTTCAGCCAAATGGTCTCTTTTAACCTTTCCATTGGTGCTGGGAAATTTATCACCTGTCACAATGTCTTACCAGGGGCGATCTTGACGGGCTTTTCCAAACCAGAATTTCCCGTACACGTGACTAAACAAAACAACTTCCTGCCCCTTCTAAAAAGGGAAATTTGAGAGAATTGGAGATATACCAATTGACGCCTTTCAGCTTTATACGGATGGCAGTAGAGACGATTATTATCGATCTGGCAGCTGAATTTACATCAAATCGCAAGTCCATATCTTAAGAATCCAGAGGAGCAATCCAGAAGGCTGCTAAGTTTTTCGCAATGAGCTAATAGCCATTTATGAGGCCATTGGTTCTCTTGCATCTCTTCCAAATGGAAAAGAGATTTGGATACTGTCTGATAGTAGAAGTTTAATACAGTACTTGTCCAATTGGCAAAGTATGAGAGATAATGTTGGAGTGTCAATACTCACCAAGTTAAAACGACTTTCCACATCGCATCAAATTCATATGCTGTGAACTTCCTCTCAGATAGATCTAAAAGGAAATGAGATTGAGGACACTCTTGGCCAAGGCCGATTCTTACGAAGTACCAGAGCCGTCAGAACCCCTCTCCTCTTTGGAGATTTTCTCTAGAACTAAACACCAGAATAAGACCACTTGATTACCCCCTAGAGCACCATTGGTATCAGTGTTCTCGTCCTGGAGGCTCTCTGGATCAAGATTTAACAAGACAGGATCAAACTCTTTTTGCCCACTTTCGAAGTGTCCATCTTAAAACAATGAAATTTTCCGAAGAATGCAAGAGCTTTGAAATGTGCACAAACTGTTTTTCTGAACCGGTTTCGTCTGCTCACATCCTCGAATGCGTAGGGCTCACCAAGCAGGATTTAGCAGACGATCCCTTGCTGGTGTTCGATTTTTTGAATGTGTACGATGTCATGGACCTGGTCTAGCACTGCTGACCAATGGGGGCGTGCAACAATAACAACACTCTGATAAAATTCTGTCAGCCAAAATGACTGATTCACAATTCGGGAACTCTTCAATATTCGAGGTTTTAACCAGTTCAAAATACGCCAAGATTACTTAACAGAGCGAGTATAATTCAAATATGGCTGTCCGTCTATTTGATCTTTACGTCTGTCTGCAGACATAGAGAAAATGAATTTGAACTTGTTCGGTTCTTCCGAAACATAAATAAGTCCGAAATACAATTACATCTTTTACAGAGAATACATAAAAATATGATTTTTTAATGTCAGTTTTGGGCTTATTTCAGATTAAAACTTTTGATCTGTGCTTAGAAAAATAATTTGAGTGTAGTTGAAAAGATTAAAATATTAGAAATTTCCTTGTATATTAAACACTCAAAAAACATTTCCTTTACATGTAGGATTCTTTTTTGAAATAAAATTTCAAATTTTCTTTTGAAACAATTAATATTTTTTTTAATTAGGAAATCTTGTTTTTTTAAACATAAAATAAAAATTTTAGAAATTTATTAAAATAGTATTGAATAAATAAACATAATATTTTTAAAAAATTTTCTTCCCTTATTTTCTTTGTAATATTATAACATACTACGTTTACTATAAATCTGTTTATATATATTTTATAGTTTTTACGTATTATTTTTTTCTATAAAACTATTTTCTACACATGTTACATATTTTCATATATTGTTAATTTTAATATTTTCACTACATAAAATTTTTTCATATATGCTATATTTTTTTAATATCTTTACTATAAAACTATTTTTGACCACTCTATATGGTAACGTAATGGTAAAAATTAATATTTGATTTGTACAGATATGCAAATAAAATTTTGAAGAATGAAAAGCTTATTTTGCCTGAAAGGTTTATTTTAATAAAAAATAATTTATAATTTTTTTCCTTTATTTTTAAATTTTGAGGCTTTTTAGATGAAAGATATTAATAAAAAATTTTAATTCTTGGTTGTTATTTCTTGAATAATTCCCTTGAATCGAATTATGTATGCACTACCGATTATTATGGAAACATATTTTTATCATTAACTTTTGATTCTTCCTAAATATATTATACGTATTTTTTAATTTTCAATATATATCGAATTTTGCGAGGGTTCATTTGATCATACAATTTTCTCTTGCCATCATATAACTTGCTATTTTCTTGAATAAGATGATGGTATATGATTTTCCCTTTAAAATGCCACCCCCACAAAAACAACAGAGATAAAAGGATTTAAAAATTTAAAAAATGTTTTTATCTTTTTGCTTTTAAGTTTTTAAAAATTTTTTTGGGAAAATAAAAAAACGCAGTTTTAAATGTTTTTTTCTTAAAATGAAAATTTTTTTTAAGAAATTTTGGGGGAGTTTTTTAAATTTTTTTTTTTAAAAAACAAACCAAATTTCTTTTTTAAAAATTTTAATGCTTTTTTTTAATTTTTTAAATAGTTTTAAAAAAACCCTTTTTATTTTTTTTTTAGTTAATGAACAAATGTATAACTTGAGATCAATTCAATTTTTTAAGTGAAATGCTTTTTTGGAAAGCTGCTTTAAAAATTTAAAAAAGTCTTTCAAAAAAGTAAAAAGTGAATTGCCCCTATTAATTAATACTGTAAAATTCTATTTTTATTTTTGAATTTTTTTCGGAAAAATTGTGCTTCACAATGGGGAAAAAAATTCGCCATCTGTTTTATTTTGTTTCCCAAGTTTGTTTCAATTTGTACTTTTTTTTTGGGGAAATTATTTTTAAAGAAGGAAAGAAATTTTTCCCAATCTACATAAATGTATTTTTAAAAAAAAGGCAAAGTCCCCCCCATTCAAAATTATCCCCCCCCCTTTTTTTAAAAAAGCCCCCAAACCTGCAATTGGGGTTGGGGGAAAATGGTTAAAAAAAAAAAAGATTGAGAGTCAGACGCCAGCAGTGCAGACGGACCTCGGCCCCACCTTTCCTTTTGTTTAGCCAGGGGGGTTTTCGAAAATTTTTTGGTACCCCTTTTTTCAGGGCTTCTGATATAAAGGGGGGTAGACTATTTTAGTGTGTTGATGCTAAGAAAACGTGGACATGGATTTAACGCCAACTATAGGGAATTTTTACCCGGTTAGTTTCCTACTTCTTCCAGATGTGAAACTCTCCGGGGCCCCAAAGACCTTTTTCCATTTGAAAACGCAGGAAGCCATTATTCTTTGAAAGACAAAACGTGCTTATAGGGGGGATATCAAAAATTTTTTGATTCAAAAGGGAAATGGAAAGCCTGATGCAAAATTATGAAAATGACGTTGGAAAACCACCCCCGAGAAAACAAAAAAGAAGCCAGAAAACATTTTGGGTAAGTGAGCTTGGGGCTATGCCTCCATGTCTTGATGTAAATTGCCCGGGATCATATTGGGTGCCTAAAAAAAAGATTCTAATAATGATATTAAAAATGATTAACTCTAATGAAAAGGAAAAAAAACCCCCCCAAAAAAGAGAAAAAATAGTAAAAAACCCCGGATGATTTTCCCCCTTCCAAGTAAAGTTGCCCGGTCAATCCCCCAACTCCAGTTCTTCAAACCTTTTAAAAACCCCGGGAATTTTTTTAACAATCAAAGGCAAACCCAAAATTTTGCAAAATGAAAGCCCCGGTTCCCCGTTCCCAAACCCCGACGCCTGTTTTTCTAAAATCAAAAATAATTACAGAGAGCAATTAAGTAAATTTAAAAGGGAAAAAATTTCCCCAAAATTTTAAAAACGAAATCCTCAGGAAACTACCTTAATTTAAGTCTTGAATGCCAAGATGAACGTAGAAACCTAGTTAATTTTTGGATGAGGGCAAAGAAATTGAATTTTATGTCATACAGCCAAAAGAGGACAAACCCATTAAAGTTGTAGTAAAAGGTTTACCTGATGTACCAAGCCCCAAGAAATCATTAATTTTGTGTGTGTGTGTGATTTAGAAGATCCCGGTTACCCAAACCGCTGTAAAAAATTAATTTCTAAAAAAAACCAAATTAAATCTCCCCCTTTTTTTAGTCACAATGCCTAGAAATACCCTTTTTTTAAACTAAAATTTTTTGATTTTTTCCCCCTTTTGGGGTTCACAAAAACCAAAAATAGAAGGCTACCTGTTCGGGGGACCATGCAATGTTTTAACTTAATAATTTTTCCACCGCCGCTAATTTCCATATGCTTCCAAGGTGTTTAAGTGCGGAAAAGAACATTTTTAAAGAAATATTGTGAGATAAAAGAAAGACAGGAAAACCCTTATTGCATAAAAATTTACGTGTACGGGCATACCGCCGTTACACAAAGTGCCCAATTTTCCCAAGCCCCAAAAAAGGGTCCCCCCTGCTTAATAGAAATAGGAAAAAATTTTACCAGCAACAAAGTTGGGAAAGGGAAATTTCCCCTTTGCCAACATTGTTTTTTATTTCTGATTCTAGTGACCCCATCCCCCTAAAGATAAAGTAATAAATTGGAAAGAGAAAAACTCTCCCCGTTTCCCCCTCTAACGAAAATAATATTTTGATCTCAAAGATATCATTGCTCTTTTAAAATAGTAACTAATATTTTTTAAAAAAGTTCCCTAAGCTGAAACAAATTTTCCCCTCAATTTTAAAAAAAACCAAAGATTTCAAAGAACAAGCTCTAATGCTAATGGAAGCGGTTCTTTTGATTAATTTTTTAATTTTTTTTTCCCCTTTTTAATTTTTAAAAAATCACCCTTTGGGTTTAATAGTTTAATTTTTTTTTTTTCCGATCAGGCAATTTCTCGTTTAAGTCCAAAAGCTCCCCAGCCAATAGGAAACATCCCAGTTTTAACCGCTGAAGCCTGCTTGCCGCCATTCGTTCCTACCGTAGTGGCCACCCCTTTTCCCAACCCCCAAACCAAGTACAAAATCGCAATGCCCACTCAGTTCTAGATATGGGTGGAGGAGTTCTGCCTAGATTCCAGCCCCCAATGATGAAGTCGAAGTCGGTACTGGGAGTGAGATCCATTCACAGAAACTGGTTCTCAATGATTGACTCATGGTCATTTAAAGCATTTACAAGCAACATGTGAGCGATCGGTGACAAATATTTCGGCAGTCATTCCCTCGTGTTGGGGGGGGGAAGGTGAAGAGAGATCTATTCAAAATCCCTGGCACAGTATCAGACTGTCCATCATGATATTTATGACCACTGCCTGTTTCTCACCCTAGCAGATAATCTTTTGCAGATCGTTTTCTTTTATGTGTTTCCCATGTAATTGGAATTTTCTTCTACCAACAACAATTACGTTTGGCTTCCACCGTCTCATGCACAGCCGTGGTAGGCAAGTGGTATCGGATCGTGGCATGCCTTGTCACAAGTTTGAGCCCAGTACCACTAAAGACCCGCCGTGTAGGGCAGCGATGCACGTTAAATCTGTCGAGAGCTGAAACGTCCTCCCTTTGGTGTGGTAGTTAGGAGAGGGGGGTGCCAGCTCAGGTGTCGTCCACGTCACTTGACCATGGTTCAAAATTACGTGGTCCGTCACCAAAAACCATCGTGTAGCTGAACAGTGCGACGTTAATATTCAATCAATCAATCAAACCACCATCTCATGCATAAGGGGTCACCTCTAAAAATAGTGTTGCTGTAGTGCAAATTTCCTTTTACGAAATGATGGCTGTGAAGAACATCCAATTAGTAATAGAAATCAATTAAAACAGAGAATGTATTTTCTATAGAGATTTACTTGTGTGGATATTTTAAAAGAGACTAAAATTATAAATTTAAAATGCCACATAATTTTTTTTGCCATTTTTAACTCCATAACCCATCAATATTTATTAAAGTTAAAATGAAACAGTATAGTCCTTACCCTAGTCAGAAAAAGTTTATAAAGTATGAATTCCTTTTCCCCCGGTTTTAAACCAATTTAGTTACAAATAGTAGCAACATTTTAAATTTGATTATAGGGAAAAAAAATCAGATACACCTATTTAAATTCTCAATATTTCTATCCTCATAAAAATTATAATCATTTTTTCAAGATTTAAAAAAGTTAAATCCTGAAAACTCTAATCTAAGATAAAACTTGAGTAATGACCCAACACAGCTGTCCGAATTTACTTTGCAGAATTAAAAAAAGACCCCGTTTCATATAATAATTAATGCTTGCAAAATTTCACCTTTCGTAAAATCAGGATTTGAACAAAGACTCATCTACTACCTCTGCGGCCCTTTTAAAAAATAAAACCTATTAAAATATATATTTTAATATGAAACAAAAATTAATGTATATGCTAACTATATAGAATTATTCCTCAAAAATGCAGATTGTTATATATAGGTTTACATTTATTACAGAAACCTGTTATGAAATACAGCTTTCTAAGACATAAAAAAAAAGTTGAAAAATGAAAAGCATTAATTTTAATGCAATGTGTAAATAAGTATTATAAAAACGAGTAGATTTTTTTTTGAATAAAAATGGCCCGATTCAAAAATTTTAATGATAATATATTATATTACATTTTTAAATTTTAAACTTTTACAAAAAAATTATATTTCATATTTATTACTTCACTAAAAAATTAGAAGTTTATGACTTGACCGAGGTTCAAAATTGCGAGGTCCATTACCAATAGCCCTCGTGGTGATTTATATAATGGGCGTTTATTTTCTTTCCTCGTTCAATCGTGCCACGGGTTTTAAATTTTGATTTCATTGAAGAACTATCATATTAAATATTGAAGTATAATGTATTTTTATAGTGGAATTTCAGCGTAATGTGAGTTAGGAAAAGAAGGCAATGAGCTCTGGTATCATCCTTGTTACTGAACTGCAGTTCATAATTGCGAGGCCATCGCCTATAAAGTTAAAATTTATATTTATGTGAGATTTGGAACCGACGCCTTTTGCTCTTTTATAGTAATGTCTTTTATAAACAGATAGTGATAAAAAACATAATTTAAAAAAAAATTTTGGGAAAACAGTTCCATAATGAAATATAATAGTAATCTAAAGCCTATTAACGATATTTTGTCTTATAAATTAACTAGCCGTTACCCCCCAGTTTCGATGGGGATTTAATGATAATGTATGAATATATACTGCTTATATGTATATAAATTATTTATCATAATGTTAAGTGTTTTAAAAAATGTATTAAGCGTTCAATTGCATCGAAAACATTCTTTTTTAAATCTCCTTTTTTTATTTAAAAAAGGGCAGGGCGAATTTCAAAATTGAAGTAGAATTCTTTAAGCTCCTATAACCCCATTCTCCAAAGTGGATTTCCGCAAAACCTGTTTTTAGCAAATCTCAGCTCAAATTTGAAGTCTAAATCTTACAGTTCAAAACCGGAATTTTTTCTAAAAAAAGCTCCGTAATTCCCTTTGAGAGTTGATTTGCGTAAGACCCGTTCTTAGCTTATTTCAATTCAACAAAAGAAACAGGCTTACCAAATTTCATTACTGTAGGTCTAGTAGTCGGTGCACCAGGCTTCTCTCTCTCTTTTTATTAAAAAGTATATTTAAGTCTACTAAAAAACAGGGATCGTCTTAAGACTTCTTGAGGCCCTGGACCCCTACACAAATATATAGGCCACACCTATGATTCTTAAAAGTAGACAGTACACATAGCATACGTTGTACAAACAATAAGCCAAAATAAATGTGCGTGTCTTAAAATCGCACAAACTGATTCCATCGACTGCAGCCTTTTGAATGAATGAATAATGATGGTGTATGGTGGTAGGCCTAGTCCTGTACGTGGACATGGTCATCACATGTAGCCAGTTGACGTATCGTTCAAAATTCCCAGTTTTTAGAAGAATACAACCAGAAATAGCATTTGACCTTTGAAATTATTATTCTAATAATGATTTTTTTAAGGTTGAGTCCCTATTGCAGCGTAAGCCCTGGGCCCAGTTGTCCCGTGCCTTAAGAGATGGCCCTGCTAAAAAATACTAATTGAAACATAGCAGTTTTATCACGACCGGTGCCCATTTTGGGGAGCTCTTTCTTTCCTGTTTCTGACCTATATACATATAAGTGGTTATCTGGTATGTGTACATATACATACATACGTACAGTGAAATACGTTTAACGCGAAAACCCTTAAAACTAAATATCAATTAACACGAAATAATACATCGTTCCCAACAAACTACTAAGAATTTTCATGTATTTTTTTCTTTTAACACGAAACGAAAATCACTTAACACGAAAGAATTTCCCCTCTTAGAATAAACAAAATACGGAACACACCAGCCAGATTGGACTGTCCTATTGTGCTATCGGAAGAATGCATTGCAATAGAGGATGCTAATATGTGTACAGATCCAATTATGGCAGACAAAGACATTTTGGAGTGTTTTTAGAGCACAAAAAATATTATTCATGCACAGATTGCGACGAAAATAATACAGCTCCTGTTCCCACGTCATCCGATGTAAGAAACAGTACAAAAAGTTTGCGCAGTTATTTAGACACACATTCCAATGGTGAAATGAACAAAATGGACACCATTGAACTACTTGATGCTAAAAATGACACAATGCAAAGAAAAATATCAGATAATTTTCCAAAAACTCAATAAATCATATTTTTTTTCAAAAAACTTTGAAGTTTTGTTTTAAATTTCATTTATTCCTTGTGAATGTTTTTGATTCATTGATTTTTATTCAATACATGCATGTATACATTCTATGTAGATAAAATAAACTCTAATAAACATAATTTTGTTGATATGTTTATTTTTTTCAATATCTTTTAACACGAAAAAATATTTCAGTCCCTTCAGTTTCGTGCTAAGCGATTTTCACTGTATATGTAATTTTTTTTTTCTTGCTGGACCCTAAAACAAAAGTTTAAATAGAGTCCTTGTATTACTCTTGAGCGGTTTTAATAAAATTATCATTAGATTTAATTTACCTATTTACTCTCTTTACTAAATTTATTTTATATTAAATAATAATTTAATACACGTATATTTATATAAATATACATTCTATAACATATTTATTTTAAAAAATTAAATTTAGTTTATTATTTTTAGTCAGAAATTATTTTTATTTAATTTATTTATTTATTGTAAATCGAGTTTATTCTGACATTTTATGTTGCTATTTGATCTGGTAATTGTGTGTTAAGATTTAGGAATTAGAAAATGGCATGTATAGTCATCACATTCTCTATGAAATGAAGCATTCTTTCGTGCTAATTTGATATCGGGGGTAGTAGCACCAAGCTGTTTATGTGCGCCAAGATGGGCGATAATATTACAATATGGTTAGCTTAATATTTTTATCGTCTGTCGATGTGGTTGCCATGGGGATAACGTATATTAGAAATAACTTATTCGTTTTTTCCCGCTATAACCCTTTGATTTCAGACGATACTTTAAAAATTTAACCATTTTCAGTTTATTTTTTCTATTTGCGTCTTCTGTTTAATTCTGGGCTACTTTCGAATATGGATATTTCTAAAATGAGTGAGTACTAGAATATTTTTTTCTTAAAAGAATAAGTGTGCTTTTAATTATCGCTATAAATATTTTATATTCGTTTTAAAAAAAATTTTTTTTACGTTCTTTGTTCGAGGATACTCGTTGAAGGAACTTGCAGTGCAAGTTTCATATTGCAAGCTTTCACTACTTTATAATTGATATTCTAAATTAATTTTAACATACATTATGTAATTATTTTATTCATAATGAAAAAAAATGCAATTATTACTATGTGTAATCATCATATAATATTCGTTATTTATAATTGTTCCTTTTAGCATTTATTTAACTATTATTACATATTTTGTTATTTATTCATAATTAATATTGTTATTTATTTATAATAAATATTTAATTTTAATTATTATCTTATTTATTTATAACTATTTCTTTTGTTTATTTATAGCTTATTCTTATGTTTATTTATAGTTATGTATTACGAGTTCTCTTATGCATTATTTTCATTTTTTTAAAATTCGACGATTATTCTTTTTAATAAAATTACTATTTAATTATATTATATGATTATTATTTCTAATAACCGCGTTATAAAATCGTACTATATGAATATTATTATAATTACGATAAAATAATATAAGATTATTATATACTGCTTATAATACTATTATTAGTTCATGTTACTTTTTATTACATAATATTATTGTTCATTATTTATTGATCTAGGTTTACTCTACCTACGTGACTAAAGTGTTACATATACACTAATGCATTTTCTTATAATGTATAAAAGTCGACTAATAATAATATTATTGTAATTGTACTTTTTGGACTAGCTGCAACTTCTTAATGGGACAATTATTTTTTAAGGTTGCAACTATTTTTAAAAAATATTATCAGCTACTAATTTACGTCACTAAAAGTCTGCACTTGCAAAATTAACTAAAGCTTTTAAATATTGTATTTCTCTTAATTTAGTACTAGTAGGATATTTTAGTGTCACACAGCTTTTAAGCGTCTTTGGTATATATTTAATCAGTTTTGTATTTCAGCATCGATTTTCCACAATCATCTTAGACTATTGTTTTTACTTAACATTTTGTGTTTATTTTACAGTTCTCTTTTTCATCAGAGTCTCACTAAATATGTTCTAATAGGCTAAATAAAGGGATTGAGGAGTTTTTATATTTGGGGACAGTTATAGACCAGTGGTTATAAATGCTTGGCACACTGTTCAAAAAATTCAAGTGTCTAAAATCTCGGCGCGGATATTACTCTCTTAAAATATTAGAGCTCATGATTCATAATACCATGAAAAAAATGTGACCTAATTCTGATTTACACCCCCACGCCAGAACACCTTCACTTCCATGCTGAAGCATGGAAATGAAGTTCTTGTTCCACCTAAATTCATGGGATTAAATTCCTTATTTTTTATTTACAAGCTATTATAGGCCCATCGGAACCAAAAATGCTGAATTGTCTCCCATCCTAATTAATTTTCTGTCAATTTTGAATTTTCTGAAACTTAATTCAAGAATCTAGTTGGATCAATAAAACATGGAGATAGAAGTGTTCTTGCGTGGGGGTGTAAATCGGCCACAGAATTAGGTAATTTCATATTTTTTGATGATATTGTGAATCATGAGTTCTATTTAAATATTTTAAAGAGAAATTTTAAATTATCCGCACGAAATTTGGATATTGGAAACGACTTAATTTTTTAACAGGGTAATGACGCCAAGCGCACTGCTCTCAATGTACGCCACTGGTGGCTCTATAACTGCCCCCAAATTCTGAAAACATCTCAAACTCCTTATTTAGCCCAGTAAAACATATTTGGTGAGATTTCGATGTAAAAAAAGAAGAAAACATGACAAATAAACACAAAATTTCGAGTAAAAACAATGATCACAGAAGAATGGAGGAAAATCGATGCAGAAATTACAAAGAACTGATTAAATCTATACTAAGACGCTTAAAAGTTGTTGTGGACACTATAAGATATCCTACTAAATTCAAAATTAAGAAATACAATATTTAAAGCTAAATTGAGTTTTTTGTTAAGTGTACGAAGACTTTTGTGGCGTAATTTTTTAGTAGCTTTTTGATAATTAATTTTTTAAAAAAATAGTTATACTATTTTTAAAAAATTAATTATATCATTCCATTAAGAACAAGTTGCAGATATCATAAAAAAATTACAATTACAATATATTAATTTTTATTAGTCGAAAACATTAAATTTTATAAGAAATTACAAGTGTACGAACACTTTTGTGGCCCACTGTATATTTTTTATTTGAAATACATTTCAATGTATTTCAAAACAATTCTTTTAAATTATTGTGTATCATTAAATCACCGCTAGGCCGCCATATTGGATTTCATTCCAGCAACAAGCAGCACTTGGCGCTATTACCCCCGTTATCAAATTAGTTCCCATTCTTTAATTTAAAAGTGTCATCTTTATATAAGATATGAAAAAAGAAAATTGGCATGTTTAAATTTTTTTTTCTACGAGAGTATTTATACCAAGAAATGCAAGAATGAATAATGTATCATTAATACTAATTTAAAATCAAAAGTAGTAAGGGGGGGGGAATCTTTCTACATATATTGTATATACATTTTGGAGGAAGAATCTGCATTTTGCCTACATTATTTTCTGAAGCATGAAATGCTAATGAGTTTAAGTATTAATTTAATTAAGTAAATTCATTATATCAAAAACATTCTATTCATTATTTGATTTATAATTGCTATTTTATAAACAATACAAATTTCTAACTATTTGTTAAGTGGAATAATTATAAGAAATTAAATTATTGGTAAGAGTTTAATGTGAAATTCATACATGAAATTAAAACAATTTTAGTACATTTTGGTATGTTCAAATCAGTTCATTTGTTTTCCATTCAAAGAAATCTTTTTTTAAAATAAAATTATATAAGTTTTTTTAATGCCTTTCCATTTTCTACTTTCTTTTATACATTAAAAAACTCAGTTCGTGAAAAGTTTCCTCAGTACAGACCTGTGTGTAATAATCTAATATCTAGGGAAAATTCTACATAGTATTTAGTTTTTGCGTCTATTTTTATTTCGTTTAAGGTAGTTTATATATATAAAGGGGACGGTGTCTAGGGGTAATGATGAAATTTTGGACGAAAGAAAGCATAAGCCAAGTTCAAAGAACAATTAATTTATTAAGATAAGAGAAACGGGCTATTTACAACTTTGAATTATTTACAAGAAGATAAATAAAAGATAGTTCGAACAGAGAGCAGGTTTCACCTGTGAGATGGGGCGCCAAACATCGCTAGGCCTAAAAAAGGGGTCTGCGTTGCTTACAAAGGCAAAGTCGCTAAGAGGACGTCGACGCTACTTCGTTCGTGTCCTATGTGTGAGTGAAAAAATGATCTCGCGCTCAGGGACCATATGCGTCTGACGTCATCGCTCCGAATTCTTTCACTGGGCATTGAAATGCCACTCGATTCACTTCGGTTTGTTTGGGGCCGCCCCATCTCCCACATCTCTCTCTCGAAATATATTGAAAATTTAAAACATTCTAATTATTTGAAACTAATTAATTACTATTTCCTACAAGTTCGGCCATCCTGGAATCACTGACCCCAGTGATTTGACATAACATAGAATAATTGGCCATAACATCACTAGATAAATGAACATTAGAAATTTAAATGCTTTCGATATGTGAGTTACACATAAGAAATAATACAATTCACGCAAATGAAAAATACTAGTGGCAATAGATAAAAATATAAGAGAAATACAGTACACAATAATGAATTAAAAAACACTTAATCTTTCTCTCATCCTGGTGAGTAAAATTTCATTAAATCGGCGGAAGAGGTTAATTTAGGACCTTCATGGTTACCTACTCTTTCTAAATTATACCTCTCTAGGTTTTACTTCGATTTTATATGGTCCTAAAAATTTAGGTCTTAATTTTAATCCCGATCCGAATTATGTTCTCTGAATGGCCACTATGTCTTCCTTCTGATACCTAGGTGCCTTCTTGCGTTTCCTATCGTAGGTTCTTTTATTTTCTGCTTGGATCTTCTAAATATTTCTTTTCGCATCTTGTCATAGTTGGTTTCTCTGTTCCTGCAATTCTTCTACCATCTCTTCCATTAGTAGGTTTCTCAGGTAAAGGTCTTCCTTTTTCTCATGGTAACACCAGTCAATAGTTCAAATGGAGACCACTTAGTACTTCGGTTGGAGGTGCTGTTTAGAATTCTTTGAAGTCGGTCTACGAATTTGTACCATTTTGTAGGATCGTCGATTGACAACTTGGTCAAAACAGGGATTAGAGTTCGGTGGATTCTCTCCACTTGACCGTTCCCTCGGGGTACGCCGGTGGTGATCTGCAGATTTTGGATGTTCTCTTCGGTACAATAGTCATCAAATCCTTTGGAGTTAAAAGGAGAGCCTTTGTCTGTTATCATTCTTTTGGGATTGCCGAAAGTCTTTTGTTGTAGCTTTAATTTATCTAGGGCATCTTCTAGGGTGGTGGATTTTACGGGATAAAGCCAGGTAAACTTAGTAAAGGCATCAATTATTGTGAGGATATGTTGATATCTTTTGTTGGTAGACGGCAAAGGTCCAATGAAATCTACATGATAAGTGCTTAATGGCACGTCCTCTTTTGGAATAGGATTTAGAAATCCTTTTTCCCCACTCTTTTTTTATCAAGAATACAAGGTACACTATTAATTGCCAATATTTTTAATCTAGTTACAAAGCCTAAAACAAAATTAAGGTAAAAGCTTACCTTTTTCTTTGCAGCTAGTCTCGAAGTCGATCGGGTCGGAGCAATCTTTATTCCTTGAATCCAACTAAATTAAGCACATTCGCAATCATTGATGAGTCTGTATTCATAATGAACAACATTTAATGGCCATTTAAATTACAATTTAAGACAGTGCTTCTCAAACTTTCACTACTCGCGACCCAATTTTCAATCATAATTTTTATCGCGCCCCCCTTACACAATAATAATGCGCTTTGTCGCTAAAGCTACCATACGATCTTAATTATAAACAGTACAAATTCAGAAGAAAGTATTAAATTTTGTATTTGTTACTTTTAAGCAATATATATTTTTAGCAAATTACTTTTATAAGTAATATATATTTTAAACCAATTACTTTTAAGTAATACGATAATTATGTTATTTTTCGTATCTATAATTTTTAAATTGGAACAGATTGCAAAATGATATTTATTTAAAGATTTATTTCTTCCATCATCCATTTCTAAAAGTTTAAATGTCATTAGAAAAATAGTCTAGTCTATGTTGCTCTCCAGTGGCGCACACAAGGGGGGAGGTGGTCCTGGGAGTCCGGCCCCCCCCAAAAGCCCTTGCTTTTTTTCCGATTGGTTATAATTCTAAGTATATAATACGTAAAATTTAATTAAATATTTGTTATTAATGATTAATTTTATTAATTAATGCTAATTATTTATTCAATAATTAGTTTTTTACTGTGTTTTGTTTCTGAAAGTCGACAAAATCAAAAATAGCATGATACAAGAATGGTGAACTTTCAACCCCGGATCCCCCTTGAAAAATTCCTGTGTGCGCTACTGTTGCTCTCTTGTCATATCCGTCACAATTAGCATTCTCGCGAACGTCTGCGTGAGTCAAGGCAAACTATCCGACATCTGATCTAAACGTGTAATAGCAAATGTTGGTATTTCTTACCTTTGCAGACCTAGCTTATTCCCCAGGAGCTGGTATCACTTTTTAGTGCGGCACCGTATAATTGGCGATACCAATTGCCGCAAGTAATTTTGATGCCCAGTTTCCTCAGAGGGAGGTACCTGAGCTCTGACGATGCAAAATTGAACTTAAGAATTTCTTTTAAGAATTTTGGCAGCCAAGCCAAACGGGCACTTCAAGGGATTTTTTACATGCTGAATAATCAAACGACATGGCCGTTCATGACCGCTGTCGATTTTCTGCATCAAGAAAATTCATCGACATGGGCTGGGATTGAACCCGCAACCTTAGGTGCAGATGGCCAGCGACAAACCAACTACGCCACCCAGTCGGCACTCGCGGAATTGTAAGGAGAGTAAAACCAAGAGCACGGCAATGAATACAAAAATGTAAAATGATTTTTTTAAATGAATGCTCATATTATAAATAGATTTAAACGAACTGTGTGTGTAATTGTAATCCTCACAAATTAGCATTTATTATTAATGTTAAATAATGAAAAAGAATGCAAAAAATACCGATAAAGAATACTTGTGTTATTTTTAATATTTAAAACGAGAAGACTTCAAAATGTTTTAACCCAGGGGCAGACGCGCATTCTATACTAATGGTAATAGTCGAAGATTTTTTAACAATTAATTTTATTGTACAAAATAAAAATCACAATTCCAATGAATAATTTAACAAAGAGAAAGGATACTTACCTACTTTCTACCTTTCTTCATTGATAATTTGAGAAAAATTCCAATAGAACCGAATTAAAACGTTGCTAAGGTACGAGAACTTAATAAAGGACACAAATCACAGAAACTCTTCACGAACGTTACAGGAATAATATCTGCAAGCAAAACTGTCATATTTTGTTCAAATTTTTGTAGTTTGTACCGCGCGCGAACGCTCCCGGGTTAAATGTTTAATCAATGTAAAACTACGAATGTTAAGATCTAAAAATGAATTATTTAAAACGTTTTTCATCATGCTTTATATGTTTCAAAATACTCATAAAAATAAATATTGGCCAAATAATCCTTCAAAATGTTTTCTCTGCTTTTCGAAATGTTATATAACTCTTTCATATAGGCGCATTATTTACAACTTCCCTAAATGAAAAATAAAGGCATAAAAAAGAAACGAACTAACCATAGCAGTAAGTTCGAAGGTCAAACAGATGAATTTTTTATCTTCCTAGAATGTTTCTCTGGGTCTGGGTTTTGTCTTTTCTCTGAAATAGTATTTTAGATTTAAAAAGAAAACTCAGTAAAAAAAATCTCTCATCGTGGGATTACAGCAAATCAAACAAATTATTTTGTTTTTTTATTTATTTATAGGATCAGATAGCTAATGAATGTATCGAAATGAAAGCTTTTATGTTTGATGAAGTAATACTAATAAATTCTATCAGTGTAAATGTGTATTTCTTATGTCAGAAAGTATTTTTTTCTTCTTACTTCATTACAGTAAATTATTTTTATTAATCTTTTATTTTCGATATGCTCGCGCCCCCCTTGTAAGGTTATCGCGCGCCCCACACTTTGAGAAACACTGATTTAAGAGAAAAAAGGAGAAAAGCTTAGATAATTAATACAAAATTACAGCAGGAATTATCGGGACGTTTTTTACATTCTACTCTTTCAAAAAGGTAAACATATACAGTCACAGTTGCAGTTAAAAGTTCAGCTCGCGGTTTTAGGAAGAAGTAAAAGTTGAAGTTTATAAACATACACAGTTAATGATCACGTTTTGTACTTCTTTGCTTAAATTAGGTATAAAAAATTCTCGCTTTACAATTTCTTCTGTTTTAGCGGATGAGAAGTGCCCTTTCTCATGAGCTAACTTGATTAGCTCGGTTTGCATATCCCTTCGTGCAGCTGTTGATTCGCGGCCATCTACGTATTTGTATAATATTTCATTTTTAGTGAAAAGTCCATAGCATTATTTGTTCCTATCAGTGATTTTAAATTTTGAATATTTTCGTCTTCTTGTTGGGCTCTTTGTGGTCTTGCGGTGAGAGTATCGCTCGTAATTATGGTGACTGGGTACCTGCTTGATTCTCAGAAAATGCTAAGCGGCGTGCAGATTGGTAAACCGGTATGTCGTCTTTCAAGATAATCCTCATGGACAGTTGGCGTTTCGGTCTTCTTTGGCTCATAGTTGGAGATTAATTCAAACAATTCTCTAGGTATTTGTGGATTGGTAACATGTTGAGCTACAATTTCGTCTTCCACTTTTGCTTCGTAAAATTGCATTTGCAGGAAACAATTTTTATTCTCATGTTTTCGGAACTGAACACTTTCTTTCTAGAAGCAGACAGAGGCTTGTTCCAGTATATCTGAACCTATTACTGCTTGAAATTCAAACTCGGCGTAGGTACGACACACATGCCACGTCAGAGAATATTCTTCTCCATCTAGTTCAATCTTTCGTTGGAACGACCCTTTCGTTTTGACTTCGTACTTCCCCAGTCTAACAATACTGCAATGTCTTTCGAGAGTTCCGACGGTTCGATGATTCTTTTGCTTGCATCTTCTCGAATGAGCGAAACTGAACTGCCACTCTCAATGAGCGATTCAATAATCTTGTTCCCCGTGGTTATTTTTCTGGTCTTAATTCTTTCTCGAGAGATTCTTCAGCAGATTTGGATTGAGGATGTAGAGTTAATTATTTTCAAACATTTGGGGCACTTCGTACAATCCACAGCATAATGACCTGGTCCTTTGCAGTAGCTACAAATTAGACGTTTACCTTTCCTGGAGTAGGAGGTTCCGTTCAATTGAAAATGTTTTTTCTCACGCCTATTACTTCCACTTTGGAGATATTCAGTTCTTTGAAAATAAGTATCGTTTGATCCACTGGCTTCATATCTTTATTTGGCGAATGAGTTGTAAAATTTCGGTCTTAATGTTCTTCGGAAACTTTCATACTCTTCATATTTTTCCGCTATGTCGGCAGGTGAGTTAATAGTAGACCGTTCATCTAAAAAGGGTTCTTGAAAGTCGTACGGTACACTCTTATTTATTTGGTCGGCTATAATTAGTTCTCGCAGCTGGTCGAAAGTTTCTAC
This sequence comes from Trichonephila inaurata madagascariensis, assembly GCA_019973955.1. Taxonomy (NCBI): domain Eukaryota; kingdom Metazoa; phylum Arthropoda; class Arachnida; order Araneae; family Nephilidae; genus Trichonephila; species Trichonephila inaurata. The sequence goes on along the minus strand of BMAV01017398.1, from coordinate 11,967 downwards.
ATTTAAAACGGAAATCCATCCATCGAAGTACGTTTGTATTTCGTAGAAAAAAATCTTGCCAAGTTCGTTCATTAGATTTTCGGTGAGAAATAAAGAGTTGGCGAAGTTTCTCCGGGGATAACTAGAACCATTTTAGCAGTAAACTCTTAACATGGTTGTAATCGTTGCAAGGTAACCTGGGCTCTTCACGATGTGATCCTTTAGCTTGGGTTTAGTCAAGCCTGCTTCAACGATCAACCCTAACTCTTCGGCGAGTTCTATTAGATCCTCCTTTTTCTTCGATAGAAAAAATGCCATTTTTTGCAACAAAAGATCAAAAGTGGCGGCTCAGAGAACAAATTTAATTCTGAACTTTAAATTTTTTCCTAAATACTAAATCCGGATGTGAAAATTTTATCCAATAATGCAGAAAAAGCTCCCTTACTCAACCAAGAGGAAAGACAAAACGTAAATAAAGTGCAATTAAAACAGATATATGAATAAAATGAACAAATGCTGAAAAAATCTGAAATTGACGCTAAAAATATTCAAACAACGAAATTGAAAAATTATGACAGAGTAATATCTCAATTTCTTGAAATATAATCAATAAAAATATATTGAAGAATTTATAGCAAAGCAGTATTTTTTAAAATTAATAATAATATATCACAAGCTAAAAGAAAACCACAAAATATTCGTAAAAAAGTATTTAAAAATCAAACAATATCCTTTTCCCCTAATTCCCTGAAATATTTTAAAACCATGTTTTGTACACAAGAAATAAGATATTTTATCAATGTTTAAATCTTATTTTCAGAATCAAAAGAATAAAAGACTTTTTCTAAGAAAATCAAAAAAAAAGAAAACATTTTCTAAAATCGTTCTTATTCATAACCAAATCACACACACACATTCACGTAGTCGTACCTCTCCGCTCGATTAAATAAAATACTCTTATTATAAAATACTTTTACGAGACGAATTTATACGAGAAGGAAATAAAATATTTATGATTCTTAGTTATTAATCACATGAAAAAAGAATTATAAAATAACATTGACAGACGATCATTTCGTACATTATTTCTGCAATCGTTATTTGATAGGAAAGTACCACACTGACCTGGCGATTCGCCGATTTTCTATGATGACGCTTGGAAAGACGGAATGGATCACGACGAAATTCTTGAACAATGCAAGCTGATTTTCGATGGAATGGATGACGACGCACTTAGGATCGCTCTGGCGGGCTTTTTTCTAAAATGAACTGTGAGATACATTAGAAGGGGAGTTGAAATTGACACCGATGAACGGGCAAGGTCTCGACGTTTTGAAAAAAAATCATTGAAAGGTGAACACGAAGGGAAAAAAATGAATAAGGCTGTTGCTATGCAAATGCCTAATACGAAGAAACGAGTTTAAATCGAGGCCGAAGTCCCCAATTTGTGGGACGGTGTCTAGGGGTAACGATGAAATTTTTTGGACGAAAGAAAGCATAAGCCAAGTTTAAAGAACAATTAATTTATTAAGATAAGGAACAGGCTATTTACAGCTTTGAATTATTTACAAGAAGATAAATAAAAGATAGTTCGAACAAAAAGCAGGATTCTCCCGTAAGATGGAGGCGCCAAACATGCCTAGGCCTAAAAAAGGGGTCTGCGTTGCTTACAAAGGCAAAGTCGCTAAGAGGACGTCGACCTTACTTCGTTCGTGTCGGGTGTGTGAGTGAAAAAATGATCTCGCGCTCAGGGATCATATGCGCCTGACGTCATCACTCCGAATTAGAGTTTAGATTCACGTCTTGGGGAAATGGGTCAGAACTGACCCTCCTTCCCCTATCTGGATAATTATGAGCCTTGAGGGGGAATGACTTAAACCTTCCTGGGAAATAGAGGCTGGAATTTGATTGGCTGGGTGGAAAGGACTCGGGGTGAACATCACGGTCTTGGGCGACCCTCCTGGTTTCGGCAGTGAAGAAATGATTTATTGATGCTGGAACCAGATTTTGGTAGATGGAGCCACTGTATGGATGGGTGAAGCAAGTGAGAATTAACTTCTGTTTGGCTGCCCTGAGAAAAATTAAATATTAAAGAGGGGGGGGCCCTGGGGGGTGCAGCAGAAAGAATTTAAAAAAAGAAAAATAAACTAATAACAGATGAAATAAAACAAAAAATTAGTTTTTTTGGTTTTATTCACTATTTGTGAATGAACAAGAAAAAAAGATTATGGGGATTATATGAGTCAAAGGGGAATTCTCCTTGGCCCTCTTGATTTTATCATCCAGGTTATAGTTTTGGGTGTCAACAAGATTTAAATTATTGGTGAATTGAATATCGTAAAGAATTTCCTGGCAGATTTTGAATGTATGATTTAAAAGGAGGGATTTTTAAGTCCCTATAAATTAATGAATTTCTAACATATCTGCCAGTCACTCCGAATTCTTTCATTGTTCATTGAAATGCCTCTATTCACTTCGGTTTGTTTGGGGCCGCCATCTCCCACATCTCTCTCGAAATATATTGAAAATTTAAAACATTTTAATTATTCGAAACTAATTTAAATTTCTTTTTCCCTACAAAATATACAGCTTTTTATCTTTTTTAATGGGCTGCAGTCTAGACGATTAGCCATGGGTTCGAATCCTGATTTTACCAAGAGTATCCTCTTTGTGAAATTCTGCAACTGCGACTTAATATAAGAAAAAGGATCTCAAATTTCTCGAATGATGTTGTGTGGTAATTATAATAGAATACAAACTAAATTAATTTTAAAATGACTGTAATTTTCATTTTTGTTGTTTGTTAATTAATAAAACTGTTTGATTGCTGATATTTAAATTTTCATTTTTAGGTTTAAGAATTATTGTATAATTTTTAGCGATGTATTGAATATGGGAAAATTTTCTGCCAACAGTCATTGAATATATATTTATAATTAATCAACAATGGCGTAACTAGTTCTAAGTGGGACCTGTATCGAAACACCTTTGGGGCCCATTTTTAGAAAAGAAAGCCCTGTTAATGGTTCTGCAGTTACACATGTTGGGGTCCCAGTAGCTTGGGGGCCCCGTATCATTGATACGGAGGTAGCTACGCCCCTCTTAATCAATAAAACATGTATATTTTTTTTATCTTTTGTGCACAACGATCTAATTAAATTCGATTACTAAAAAACCTTAACACATTAGTTACTTCAGATGTTTTTAGCATCAGAGCATATTTTAATATTAAAATTGAATCAAACTACATAAAAATAATGCAGACATTTTATATTCCTTAATTTTAATACTTTGATTTTAAAACAGTATTAATTTTTTGAAAAAGAATATGCTTTTATGTGTAATAAAAAAAGCTTTTATGTGTTTTTATTTGTGTGGCTATATTGTGCAAATTATATGTGCTGATCATTACTTGGAATTTAATTAAGATTAGTGTTTTCAAAAATTGACTTTCTTTGACCCTTTAAAACTATTTTATTTTCTCATAAGGATAAGAATATTAAGAATTTAAAAATGGGTACATTTAATTTTTTTTTTTGCTGATAATGAAATTTAAAATGTGGCTTTTTCTATGTAACACACAGTTATATAACAAAACGAATACAAACTTCCCAATTTTTTTTTTAATTGGTGTGAAAATTATAGCATTTTGTTTAAATTGTAATAAATATAGAAAAAAATATACATTTCAATTGTTGTGAGCAGAAGACTTTTTTAACAAGTGAAACAAATTCAATTGATTGATTGAATATTAACGTCGCACTGTTCAGCTACATGAGGGCTTTTGGCGACGGACCACGTAATTTTGAACCATGGTCAAGTGACGTGGACGACACCTGAGCTGGCACCCCCTCTCCTAACTACCACACCACACTAACCGGAGGACGTTTCAGCTCTTGACAGATTTAACGTGCATCGCTGCCCTACACGGCGGGTCTTTAGTGGTACTGGACTCGAACTCGTGACAAGGTAAGCCACGGTCCGATACCTATACCACTCGGCTACCGCGGCCATTGTTGATTTCAAATACTAGCCGTTATTCGCTTGCGAGCGAATAACGGCTAGTATTTTTATATTTTTAATTACTGAACAAAAGTCGTAATATTTCTTATTTCGTACTCATTGAGGTGATTTAATTAAAACTGTAGATCTTTTACAATGAAATGATTGTTAAAAAAAAATGATTTCTAAACTGATGATTCTAAATTTAAGACAAGAAGTGAACTTTGCGAAGCAGCAAAAATAGAAGAAAAAGAAATAGTTAGTATAAATCGAAGGATAGTTTTCTTGTATATGAGAGAGAGAGAAACACACTCCCCTATTCTTAAATCTATTGGACCATGTCGTAAAAACGGTACTATAGTTGTTGACCTCAAAACGGACTCCTTCTAAACATGAAAAATCAGAAAATTTTTATCTTTAGTTTTGAACAAAAATAAAAGGGATGTTCATATTCGCAAATGTTTCTAATTTCAATATTTTTTCGTTCTCAATTATTATGAACGGAAAATTAAAAGCTTACTCATTTTCATTGAAAAGAATTTTTACATCTCATATCTTGTTCAGGAAAAAATCATTTAACTATTTTAGACACATGTACTATATAAAAGGGTTTTACTAAATAAAACAAGATCTTTAATAAATTTTTCTTAAGTTGGATGCAATTTATAAAAAAAAAAAAGATCATGTAGAATTTTAAGAAATAAAAGTTTCCAAAAAATACATAAGCACAAAATCTAAAATCTTTTGTTCTAAATTGTGTTGGTTTGTTTTATAAAAAAAGGCTTAAATTTCTAAATGTTAATTCAAGATAAATATATTTATATCCCTAATGAGACTCTAGATTGATGGATTTCCTGTTCAGTCATGTAATATGTATAAGATATCAATTTTATTCCCTTTTCAAGAATCCTGTCTAAGAGTCATGATGTTTCTCTCTCAGTTGTTAAGAAATCTAAATTAATTCTACGTGAATAATTCAGGATTTATTTTCAACACATTTACTTAATAGATTTTATTATCTGGAGCAGAAATGAATTTTCTTGAACTATTCACTAACTTACGCAATATCAACAATTTTTTTATAAATCACCATTTTTCGAAAAGCTATAAATAAATAAAAAAGAAAATCAATGAGAAATGTGCAATATAGTACCACACTGCAAGTATATATTAACTTCCACAAATTATATTTTTTAACTATTATATCGAAAAAACTCTCAAATAATCTTTGTGTATAATAAATCAACTCTGAATAAAAATAATGGAGGAAAATTAAAAGTATTTTTGTACAAAAGAAAAACTATAACTAAAGAAAAGTATTTGTTTATTTCTAAATATATGAGTGATTATCTCCTTTAGAAATTAAGATAATGATAGAGATAAAACAAATAATACATTTAGAATAGTAAGAGATATAAAATTTCTAGATTAGATTCAGCCTCAATGTTGACTAGAAATTCTTATTAATTATACTAAAATGTGAATTTTTTCATAATTATAAATTATTATTTTCCTTACTACTGGAAAAAAATAAAAAATATGTGTAATTTGATATTTATGTAATGTATTTGTAAAAATATATAATGTAATTTTTCTTCGTATTTAAATAATAATAATTCTTTGCTTTGAAAAAGGTTGATTGGCGAAGAACGTCGTAATTTTAAACCTCGGTCAAGTGACGAGGACGACACTTGAGCTGGCAACCCCTCTCCTAACTTCCACACCAACGGGAGAATGAATAGATTTTTCGTGCATCGCCCCTACATTGCAGGTCTTCAGCGGTACTGGTATCGAACTCATGACACGCTGCCACGAGTCGATTATCTTGACCAATAGGTTACCGCGGCCACTTTTATTATCTGGAGGAGAAATGAATTTTCTTAAACTATTCACAAACTTATACAATATCAACAGTTTTTTGTAAATAGCTATTTTTTCGAAAATCTATAATAAAAAAAGAGAAAATAATGAAAATTGTGATATGTTTAAAATACTGTACTTTAAGTACGCATTCCCTTCTAAATTGTAGCAAAGTCCCTGTGACTATTATATTGAGGGAAGAAAAAACAACATGAAATAATCTCTATGTTGCAAAAAATAAATCATCTCTGAATAAATATAAAGGCAGGAAATTTAGAAAATCATTTGATTATTTTGAAAAATCTGAGTGATTATCTGCTTCAGAAATTAAGGTAATGATAGAGATAAAAGAAATATAATAGAGATTTAGGACAGTAAGATAGATGAGATTTCTAGATTAGATTCTGTCTCAATGTTGACTAGACAGTCTGCATTAATTATACTAAAATGGGTTGTTTTTTCATTATATTTAATAATTATTTTCCTTTGTAATGAAAAAATTAAAACAATGTTTACTTTGATACTTAAGTCTCGTTTTTGTAAAAATAATGTAATTTAGCTTCGAATTTAAGTAATAATTCTTTACTTTGAAAAAAAACCTTGAAATTTAACGTAGTTGACATATTTATTAAGTTTTTAAATCTGATTTTTAGATAAAAAAGTTTAAATATTTCGAGAAATCGTTTAACCTACACCCTAAATTACACTGGTAATATTTCCAGAAAACATTGTAAGGCATTTGCCCGAGGGTGTTGCCTTACTTCTAGTTATCCTCGTGACTTAGTGGTGTGGGAGTGAATGAAGAACCAGGCGTTGCCATAATCTTAATATCTCTTTATTAAGATTTTAACTTAAAGACTATACAATGATAATATTTACATTTTAACTTAGCGGATCTGAGGTGAAGAAACAAACAATACGTGTTACCAAATAAGCGCGACCCTGATCACTATATTTAACTTTACCGCTTACTCCTAACCTCTGTATAAACACAGTTCCTAGTAGTTAATAGAACGAGCCTATACCTCTTAATCTTGGGTAGCAGCAACTCTCTCGGATCCTAAATGACTTTTCTTTGTCTCGCGTGGAACAGTATTCACCTTGACTTGAACGCATTGGCACGAATAACTGAACTCTTTAAATTCGGCTCACTTCTCTTATTTTAGCTTACGCGCTTAAACACAGACTAGCATAATCACTTCCCAAAAGGCCACCCTGCTTACGCTGAACCTGCTATTTCAAAGGTTCTTAATTTGCCTAATCACGCTTCACTTCTGGATTTGGTTGGAAAGAATTAGCCATTTTCACCCTCAAAGAACCCAAGAGGACAATTAATGGAAAGCGCGATGAGCCCGTCACAACATCAGCATTAACAAAAAGCCGAATGTCAGGAATAAGATGTATTACTACGCGGAGTATTTTTTTTTTCTGAGGAGAATTATATCGTAAACACATATAATTACTAGAAACTGGTTCCTCTCACGAATACGCCTTGGCGATCGAACTTCTTCTAGAAAAGAGGATTTGGCGATGGAAAATCCCATCCCATGTTATTAAAGATTTCCCGAAATTCCTTCGATGGTATTTTTACTATCGAAATTTTTCTTAACTTTATTATGAAAAACGGGGGTTCCTTTCTTCGGTTGAGGGAATTTCGGACACTTTGTATAGCAAGCGGTATGCCCGTACACCTAGCAATTAATGCAGAAGGGATTCTCCTGCCGTTCTTTTATTCTACAATCTTTGGTTAAGTTCCCTTCTCTACACTTCAGACAACGTGGCTTTTAATGACAGTTCACTGCAGTATGGTAAAAATTGTTGCATTTGAAACATTGAGTTATACCTCTAATGAGGTACCCCTCAACTCTAATTTGTATATATTGCAAGCGGGTAAGATCAAAAATTGGTAAATTAATTGAGTTGCTTGAGTGTGTGTGTGGAAGTGTTACGAGGAAAAAAGGCAGAGGGTTTTTATTATCTTTGAAAATGAGTTGGTTGCAACTGGTGACAGTGTAACCAAGTTCTTCTAGATCTAATTTAATATCTAGTGGTTTAGTGCAGCCAGGGGGAGTCCTTTAATTACTACTTTTATTGGTTTAGTTTCTTTCGGGGGAATTACATAAAATTCAAAGTCATCGTTTTCTTCTAAGAATTGCATTGGAAATCGAATGTGTCTAACATTCTCAGAATCAGAATCACTTTGGAAGAATGAGGGACTTGCTGCGTTGATTTCATTCCATCGCTACAAATGCTTCAATATAATTCAGAAATTTGTAAAAAAGACAAAGCAGATCACGATATTTAGCAGGAAGAATTTGAATGTATTTTAAATGAATCAAATAATGTAAGCATTTTAACGTAGTTTTACAAAATTCAAAAAATATATTTATGAATTTCAAGTGAAAATTGATTCGTTACTTTTTTCCCTCTTCGTGCTACTTTGCTGAAAAAGTTTCTGACAACTCTGGTAGGGCCGGCTCTAGCAGTTTTGCCAGGAGTGGCTCAAGACAGCGCTACTGCACCCATAGTTTTTTTAATGCAGTGCTAGCGCCATCTGTTACAAAATATGAAAACTAAAATAATTGAATTGCCTTGCTATTTTTGTGTGTATACCTGTATTAGTAGAACGATTTTTGCGGAAGTGCTTTTGCATTTTATTTACATTTTTAATAATTTTTACTTTTGGTTTCTTGTTTTTTTGCTTTATTTTGTTAATTGTTTTATTATCTTTCTTGTTATTTTAATTAGTCAATCTGTTTTTTAATTTTCTGTAATCAATTTTTGCATACTTATTGTTTCCTGAAATGAATGAGCATAGCAGAAACTTAATCTGTGTGTTCATTTTGTAATCAAGTCTTCACTCGCCCTTTCTGTTTGAAAAGGCATTTAAAAAAAAAAATGATCACCAACAATGTGATGTAGATGGTGAGATTTTGAAGGAATTCAATACTTTCAGTGGTATGAATAGCTGCATTAAAAAAAAAATTTAGTTTATAAATTTTCAATGTAGTAGACTGAATTTTATACATTTACATATAAATGTTTTCTACTGAAGTTTGTGTAATTTTATATTAATAAATGTAAACCTTCTTTTAATTAACATTATAGAATTTGTTACATGGAAAGAAGAAGAAAACAAGACTATGTCAAAATATGTTAGACAGCGAGGGTTGTAAAACACTTAAAAATATGGAGACAGTGATGAATTATCATTGTTGTCGAAGTGGGACATACAAACCAAAAGGGAAATGTCTCTAGAATTTAAAGTCTCAGGGCTCTGCCAAAATTGGAATTAGTTGCCCAGCAGTAATAAAAGTTAAAGTACTGAAAATGTAGTAGTGCAGTATTTCCCGAAGCATCAAAATCATGAAACTCAATTGGAACACTTAAGGTTATCAGAGTCCGATAGGACAGCTATTGCTGGTATAGTATTTTATTTATATTAGAGTTTCATTGTTCTTAATTTTGTTATTATTAGTTACTATTGTTAGTTTTGTTTATTTTCAGGAAGATTAAAAGAAGGCGTTAGTGAAAAAAAAAATTGCAGGATAATAGAGAAGAAATTACTGTTGACAGTGGCAGAAAGATGCTTATTGAAAAAAAGGATATCCATAATATTAATGGTTATGTTAAAAGGCATGAAGTTGATGCAGTGAGTGTCAAGCTATGGGCTCAAGAAATGAAAAATAATGGAGAAAATTTTTTCAAAGAGCAGGGACAATTAGGGAATGACTATTGTTTATAAGATGAAAGATTTTGTCCTCGTAATCATGACAGATTTTCAGAAAGAAATGATTACAAAATATGGGAAGGACAAAATTTGTATTGATGGAACACATGGGCTAAGCATCTATGATTTTAATTTATACTCAGTTCTCGTAGTTGATGAACATAAAAATGGAATACCTGTGGCATTTTGTTTTTCCAACAGAAATTCTGAAGATGTATTCAAAATTTATTTTAGTGCCATTAAAAATACTGTAGGTAAAATCGAAACTATAACATTTATGACTGATGATGCTCCAGCATTTTATAATGCTTGGAGTTATGGGTGGAGCTTGGAGTTATATGCTTGGAGCTTGGATGGGCACAGTTAAAAATGTCTTGTTGTGTGCTTGGCATGTCACAAGAAACTGGCATCAAAATTTAAACAAAATTAAAAATCCTGAAAAGAGAAAAATTGTTAATAAAGCATTAAAGGCAGTAAAAGATGAACTATGTTTAGAAACATTTTCCAACCTAATGAAGCAATTCATAGAAGACTTATTAAATGACCCAGATACTTCTGAATTCGGAAAATATTTCCAGCAAAATTATGCTCAGAGACCTGAAAAATGGGCCTATTGTTACAGAAAGGATCTGGACATAAATACAAACATTTATTTGGAGTCCCTTCATAAAAAAATTAAGTACCATTATTTTGATGGAAAACATGTCAAGAGATTAGATGTTGAATGAGGTCTCTTAAAACTTGTAAGGACTAATATTTCATCAACGTTTAACAAAATTAAAAAAAAAAACCATTTCCTCTGATAAACTATCAAAAATTGTGAATAGCCACAGATTAAGTCTAGATATTCAAAACAATAAAATTGAAAAATTAGCAGATAACAAGTGGAAAATTGAATCTAATCATTCCAACTATATAATATGCAAGAAAGAAGAATGCCATAGATTATGTAATATTAAATGTACTGCCTGCAAAATTTGTATTCATTCCTATACATGCACTTGTGTAGACAGTTTAAGAAGAGGAAATATTTGCAAGCACATTCATAAAGTTGACAAAATGTTTTTAAATGATGATACACATAATGAAGAAATTCAAGAAATTTATTTAAATCAAAATGATGTTTTAAAAGAAACCTTTGATATTTTACCATGTAGCTCTAAATCTGCTAATAATGATGGCCGTGAATCCAAAAAAGAAAAAATTGAAAGCATTCTTGCTCTTATTGATGAACACGTGTACACCAGAAGAAGAAAATAAAATTCACAGGAACCTAGATAGTATATTAAATATTTTCTATAACTAAAAGGAGCACAATAATAAAAGAATTAAAATGATGGAATCCTCGACTATAAATATAAAAAAGAAGATTGAAAAACAACTTAGATATTTCTCTACACGAAAAAAAGATGTACTGCCAGTACACTCAAAAATCCAACTACTGAAGAAGTAAACAATATTAAAGAAGGATTACTGTTAAATTCACAAGAAATTACATCCATCAATGCAGATTTTGACCATACTTATTGCAATAAAAATAAATAATTCCGAACTGGTGGTTCCTGTGCTTAGTTTAGTTAATAAATAAGATTAATTTATTTTCATTTTTATGATTCTTTATTCTGTCAAGTCATACACATTTAACCACTGGCATAAACATGCAATTAAAATAAGATATATCCTGGTGATTATATTTTATCGCAATATATTATAATGTGTGTGTTGAAAAGAAAATAGCTATATGTATTAAGATTATATTATATTGAGAGAGTTATTCTTAAAGGATACTCTTTTAAAAAATTACTTGATAAGTTGACATATTGCCTAATTCTTTTGAAAAAAAAAATAGAATCTAAATCTAGGTAAATTAATTTATGTGTTATATATAAATTAAGGTTATATTTCTAATATTTTAGGTTTTAATTTTACTTCATGAGAAGCAAAAGTGTAGATATTTTAATGAAATTTACATAATTCAAAAAAGTTTGGCTTTTTCAGTCATATTTATGTAGGATATTCCATTTGTAAGAAGTTAGATCATATCACATTTACCGAGGTCGGCAATTCTAATCAAAACAGTATTCCACATCAACGCCATCTAGCGTCCTTTTGAAAACCCGACATGAACCATTTTCGCCAGAGGCCACAACCTTCGTCGAGAGAAGTCGTGTTTCGCGCGTCAGCGCATTTTCGTCCGCGCCAGGCGGTAAATCTTAATAGTACCATAAGAGTTCTATCATTCGTCCGCGCCAGGCGGGGAAGTCTTAATAGCACCATAATGAATTCCATCTAATCTCAATTGCCTCCCTTAAAGTAATGTGATCTAACTTCCTATTCTTCCGAAATATGTTTATCTAACTTTCCTATTCTTTTGAAATATTCCCATGTAAATACCC